>JASSUY010028400.1:0-115509 GCA_032466535.1 Forpus xanthops | reverse complement strand
CATGGTAAGTCTGCTGCTAGAAAGGATTTCTGGTACACTGAAAGGAGTTTGTCATATTTGGGAGATTTTAGATCATAGAATCATAGAATAGTTAGGGTTGGAAAGGATCTTAAGATCATCCAGTTCCAACCCCCCTGCCATGGGCAGGGACACCTCACACTAAACCATGCCACCTTAGTCTCTGTCCAACCTGGCCTTGAACACCACCAGGGATGGAGCATTCACAACTTTCCTGGGCAACCCATTTCAGTGCCTCACCACCCTCACAGTAAAGAACTTCCACCTTATATCCAATCTAAACTTTTTCATTTAAGTTTGAACCCGTTGCCCCTTGTCCTGTCACTACAGTCTCTAATGGAGTCCCTCCCCAGCATCCTTATAGGCCCTCTATAAGATTTTGCAAAATTTCTTCTCAGCACTTTTCCAAATAATCAGTATGTTCAGAGTATGAGCTACTGAAGTGACATCTAAGCAATAGTCCATCTTTTGCAAAAATAAGTTATTTTATTAACAATCAAGCTGGCTGAGTATTTCTCTAGTACACAGATCTCTCAATAATTCAAGTGCAGTCAAGATAAAAAAAGCCAAGGGAAATCTTTAGCTGCTTTCTTATAGCACATAACAACAAAGAGCACAGCAAGAGCACTAGAGTGTGTTGCTGGACTAGTGCTAAGAATATAGTTTTAGCACACACCGTGACAAATCAGGTGCAGTAAGCAATCTTCAGGAATATGACTCTTGTAGCAAGACAAGCTTCTTTCAGGGGATATGGTCATCCAAAGAAAGGGATTTGGCCATAGTCACCTTTCAGGCACATCATCTGAACCTTGCAGCTGCATCTGCTGTGAGTCAGGATGTGCATAGCAGATGGCTGAGAGCTTTGTAATGACACATGATGGCCCAAGGACTGTCCATGATCATAGCAAGCTCTGCAATTCAGAACCATTTGCAGTTACTCACATGTAAGGATACTTTCATTGGGAGGACTTGTTGGTTTTGAAGAGATTGCTTACGGAGTCGGTGAAATCAATCTGAATGCCAGTCTTAAGATCAGACCTGTATGTTCTTAACACACTTTTTAAAAGTGACTTTTTGGATAGCTTGAGCAATTGAACCACATGAATTAAAAATCAAATCAAATAAAAAACATGGCCATTCTTCTTTAACACCTACTTTATATTTCTTACAATAGTTTTGCCTTGAAAATCCATTAGGCTGTAAATCCAGCTATATCCTTATGCAATCTCAGCTGTGAATACAGTTGCCTGTGGGAAGACCAAGCAAAACACCAGTTGTCTAACAAACCCACCACAAAACAAAGGTACCACAAGATATATCACGAAGAAGTTAAGCACCTTTAACTGTCACCTGCTGGTGCTTAGCCAAAGGTTCCCCTGGCCCAGCTGCAATGTGCAAACTGAGCTGTTGATTGCACACAGTTCATTCAGAGACACTGGCTTAAATCACATCTGGAGATCTTGTTTAATGGGGCTAGGCAGATACTCACAATGGGTTTGAAGTAACTTCTCCTTGGTGTATAGTCAAACTAATTATATTGTTTAGATATGAAACCAGTGGATGAATGCAAGCCCGTGCTTAGAAAGGAAGATTTTGTTTATTTTTCTGAGCTTTAGCACTTCTGTACTTGGTCAATTATAGCTCATTAGCTTCAGTGACCACTCATCATATTTCATCTAGGATTCATAGAAACTCTTATTTAACAAATAATTCAGGATCAAATTCTTTTAGGAGAGAGAATTCTATTTAATTTCCAGGAACGTGAGGTTAACAGGAAAGTCTTGATTCTGAAACTCACAATTGCATTGAGTGATCACACTGGAATCCCATGTCTTCGCACCCAGGTGGTATTTGTGAAGAAGCATAGCTGTGGTCATAGATATAATCAAGTAGGGCTTCCTTACAGACATAAAGTTCAAGTTCCAGCTCTGTCTCCTTCATTTACCAGACACTGTATTGTCTGGCAGCCAATGTTCAGGGACGACTAGCGAATAAACACTATATCCAAGTATATCTGCCACATAAGCCTTTTGAAATCCAATCTTATGTTTTTGTGGCGTGAGTGCTTCTAAACAGGTACCATGAAGCAAGCTTGAGTCTTTGCCCTTTTAGTTGCCATGAGCAGGATCAATAAAAGATTTTGCAAACCACTAGATTGTAGGCTGAGAAGGCTGGATGCAGGTGCCAAATTGACAACCTGCCATGGTGTAGAAAGCTGCAGATTTGCTCTGATGAATGGAACCCATAGTAATATTTTTCTTCAGAGCGCAAATTGAAACATTATTGTACAACTATTAGTTTCCAAGAAAAAAAATGTAATTGCTTCTAGATGCTGCTTGCTGTTTTCAAGAGCTCTTTAACCTTTAACTTTTTCAGTACAAAGGAAGCCTTGCTGTGCAGTGAATCTAACAAGACCATCATTTATAGTTGGCAGAGTTCATTAGTCAGTCATAACAGTTTAATTATTAGCATTTTAATGCATGAGTGTTTAACTAGACAGAACAACAGTCTTTTAGGTACGGCATGAGACTTCTTAAAACAAAACAAATTAATTGGTGCTGTTGTTTATATTGTGTCTCATTACTAAAATTCGACAACTTAAATTCAAGAACTTTTTAGTCAGATTTTGTCACCCATTAAATTAACATTATATTTGAAGGCCTTTTCAGTACATTTCAGCTCTAATGAAAATATTTCTCTTTAAAGGGAGAAAAACTCCTTTGGTTTTTGTGTCTTAAAAAAGAGTTGTGGTGAATGGGACAAAGCCAATTTCTTCAGCTCAGTGCCTGTCTCGGAACTGGTTTCACTGTAAGTTGATTTCTCTTCAAGTTACCTCTGCTTCAGAACCACCAATGAACTACAGTGTCAGCCATGAGACAGGTTACGAGGTATCTGAGGTAAATATATAGTCTAAAAATAAAAAAGCTGCATATGTTTGAAACGCCTTATATTTAACAAAGAACAGGTTTTTATTAGAATGTTTTCATCTATCCCTTTTCTATTTTTTAGAAAAGGTTTGATGAAAACGTTCCCAATACAATTTAAAATCATTCTTTAGGATATTTTTCCTTTTCTAAATTACACTCTTGACAAAGCCCTTGTAGGAGGGGTTTTTCCCCCTTTCTTTTATGGATTGCTGGAAATAACAGCTGTGTGGGAGCTACAGGTCTGAAGGGGGATCTTTTGGAACAGGTTGGATTGCTTGGGAGATCAAAGGAAGTGAATTAAAAAAATGTGGATGCTTATCAGAAGAGAGCTTCCGGACCGTCAAAGAACCTCATTTCTAACTGTGGACCAAAGGAAAGTATGTGAACGTGGGTTATCTCTGTTATCTTGGCATGGCAGGTTAATGGTGCTGCCAGAATCCTAAGTGATCCTGCAGTGCTGTAGCATCCCATGGTGATGATGCCACTGATCAGTGTCCCTGACACATGCTTTTTATGGCTTTTACAATCTCAATATGTTGAGGGATAACTTCGATTAGTCCTTTTCAGCCTCTACTGCTCTGTGACCAGCAAATAAGGTATGACACAGTTCCCTCCTTTCATCCACCCTTGTTCTGCTTTCCCTGTGATCCTTCCTCCTTCCCCTCTTTTCCCATGCCTCCCTTTCTCCCTTGGAGCATGAATTTTTTTCACGGATTAATGCAAGGCTTGACTGAAAATTTTGAGGACCATTGGTTTATAACATTTTGATGGGGACAAGTGAAGTGTGTAGATATATTGATTGATTTTATGTCCTATTTTATACCCTGGAGTACCCTGGAGTACCCAGCCAGTTAAGATTAGTGTTTCTACACTTGCACGTACCATTTTCTGGTCCCCTAATGCATCTGCCAATGATCTGACAGCATGTCTTACCCTGAGGGCAAGTGGCTGCCTTCTTCAAATTATAGGACGCCCTGAGTACTGGCAAATTAGAGTATTTCAGGAACTGACCCCTCAGTCACTTACTTCTCCATAATCTGTCAGGTGAGGGCGCATGGCTAGAAAAGCTTTTCAGTATCTTACAGGAGCAGTGGGGCAATGCTACAGGCAAATAATTTATGTTTTAAGATTTCCTGATAAACTGTCTCTCTGCGGCATTCCTGTGTTTTGTGGATGATGAAATGTGTTGCAACAAGACTTAAGGATATTTTAAAACTGTCCCTTCTTTCAATTTATTGCAGACAGAAGTGTTACATCACATTTACAACGTTAAATTAGAAGATCCAGGTTTTATGGAAGGAAGAAATACCTATTCGGTTCTAGCGTATAATGACACCTATCCAGTTTCACTGACATTTTATTAGTACTCATTAATTTCAGCAGGATATTTATAATCAGAAATAAACATTTGCTGTGGAAATGCCTTTTCCTCCACATTTCCAGACACAATGTGTCTTTAGTCAGACAAAGGGGTTTTATTTTCAAGGAATGGTATTTCAGAGCTGGAAATACCAGCTCCCTGGTGCTGAAGTGTAGTTTCTGGAAGCCTCTTCCAGATGTGAAGCTTTAAGGCATTAAGTTATATTGGGAAAATGGATTATCCCTAGTGGAGAGCATTTTTATCACCTCGTTAGGTTTAGGAAGCCCAGGTGATAGAGAAGAGTGGGAGAAAGAGATGTTAATACAGGGAAAGACTGTCACTGATAATATACTGGTACTACTGTAAAGTCCATCTGTAGGTTGCTGTATGATTAATATGTTATCATTTAATCAAGTCATCGTATGAAGAAGAAAAAAACAGACTGAGCAAGTCTGGACTGTCTCTATATAGCATGCTAAGAGTCACTAGGCAGTTGATGTTTTGATGGCAGAATGACTGTATAACCAGCCAGCTTGCTGACAAAGGAATGGCACTTGATCTCTCAGACGTGCATTTTCTACACTATTCTACACTACTTCTGCTGTTGTTTTTCTTGATTTCTGCTTCCACTGTCCGCCTGATTATGCTCTGCCTCTGTGTGTGTGTGAGGGAGAAAGGAGAGTGTGTGTTTTGTACATATCATCAGATGTGAGCCTGCCCTCTGAGGATATCAGTGCCCTAATTAGCACATCAGTATTATGCAAAAGGCAGAAGCATTTCTGGTTCCCTTTAGACACAGAGGCCTTGCTTATCCTATGCAGTTTTGTCTCAGAACAAGGGAAGTTTGTTCCTGGTGTGGCTGGTTGGTATTCCCTCCCTGTGAACAGGACACTCATTCCTCTTGGGAATTCCTCTTGAGTTTTAAATGAAGCGGCAGCCTGTTTTTCTAAGACCCTATTTACGTCTGTGTCATGGTTTGCTTGCTGCTGGAGTCAAGGCTACAGGTAACACAGGAAAACAGACTGGTGCACAAAGACTTGTAAAACACACTGCTTGTCTGTACCTTTTACCTGTATGCAGGGGAGACCTGAGGGTGTCTGTCTCTCTGCTGGAGATCCAGATGTTAAAACATTGTTAAAAGCTTGTTGAGATTGTAAAGGAAAGCACTCAGAAATCATGAAATGCCAAAACCAAGGCTCATTTATAGACTCATCCTTCTTTATAATACAAATAACAGTTTGGGCAGCTTTTAATTACATAGTTGTGTTCTGCTTTTCCTAGCCGAATGCATGGGTGAGAGTAACACTGCATGCACATATATAGAGCTATGCAGTTTGGGAGAGCATATATTAAAGCTGTTTTCCTTATCCATAAATAGAGATGATTCCAAACCAAAGCCCCAGCTTCAAGCTAGCTACGGACCTTAGGGAATTCAAAATCAAAATCTGGATTTGGATCTGAATTTAGCAGCTTAGGCCCATCTGCAATAAATACATACAGGATGAAATGTAGATAACTGAGATATAAGGCTATATAGACTTCAAAGTGGCTCTGATAAAATCATGATAACCACAAGAAAGAAGTGGTGTGTGATCTCAGATGAGATATCCCCAAGATGTCTATACAGCTTAATTTTCCCACATTGTGTCCTTTTATCTTCAATGAATAAAAGGTGAATTATTATTATTATAGGCAGTGGAGCAGTAACGCCTGTTATTCAGGTTGTCTAACACTTTCCATTGCTCCCCCCTCTAGTCACTCGCTTATAACTTTTGCAGACTTTAACCTTTCGAGCTGAAGTTTCCCATACTTGGTGTTTGCCTCAGGTTGAATTTGATCAAGAATAGGTATTCCGCTTTCAAGACTGTAGCAACAGTGCTGGCAATAAATTTAGTCAACATTTGCTTCTGCATTTGTAAACTGTCATTTCAAGATAGCTGAAGAGTGGACAGGGGAGCGAGCAAGCAGACCACTTTAAATGTCTGCACCGTCATACTCACCTTATTGAGAGAGCGATCATGTTAAATCTCCAACGACAGAAAGTCAGACAGCGGGTGGGTGGGTGGGAGATGAAGGATAAAATGGCATTTCTCACATGGTAGCACCTGTGCTTTCCTGCTTGTGGGATCAGCCCCTGCCTCAATGGAGTAATCCACCTGCTTTTATATCTGCAGGATTCGGTTTTCACATAGCAATGCAAAAAATAGGAGAGGTCTGAGCCTGAGAAATCTGCACAGCCTGAGAGCTGTTCCACATTTCCCACCCAATCAGCAGATAGGAGCTCTGCTCAGCCAACCTGCCATGGTAGCTGATAATTATTGTTGTATTAATTGGTGCTGTCCAGACTAGACAGAATGTAAAAGATCCCACTGTGTCCAATAATTAATGTTTTTCCCTCACTGCAATGTCATTAATAAGGGGTTCCTCCAAGAAACAAGTAATTGGATGGTTCAGCTTCATTAGGGTATTTTTAGATAAGGTTTGGTCTAGAGACGTATAGGAAAGCTTATTATGTTTATTTAGTCTGTATTATCTATCACTAATGCGTTATACTGATTTTGTATCTTCCACATTCTCAGGGATTGTAATGATAAAAGCAAGGCACAAATTAGGAATTAAATGAACAGAAATAACTGCCTTTAATTTAGTTATATTAAAAGGGTGAAAAAATACGATCTCAAAATAAATATCACCATTCTCCTATAAATTTCCCCTTTTCTCAGAGCCACACAAAGCTGTTGTCACAGGGAGGCAAAAGTCAGATTTTACTCATTAGAGCTGAGTGTAGAGGAGCGCTCTTGTTTTGGCAATTATCTGAGCAGCTTTTGAAACTGGACGATCTAAATCTGGTTTTGGAAATAATTTTGAAAAGAAGACTAAGGGGTATCGTTTACATGGTCATGTATGACTTTATTATTCTGCAAAGATGCCTTGGGAATCTGACTCACATGAAAACTTGATATGCAAGAGAGCTGTAGACCAGGATGTGGCGGATTTACACAGGAAGCATATATGGCTAATCAAAACAGCCCTGTTTTACCACAAAGGAGCTTTGCACATGCTTTGCAAGGATTTTATGTGGGAGCTTGTGCTTGAACATAGCACATAGCCAGTTTTTCACAATCCAAAGTTACTCTAGTTAAATTTTTTAGAGCAACTTAGCCAAACGGGTCCCATTCACAGCTGCATCCTTCTTAATCTCATCACAAGACACAGATCTCCCACTAGGAAATGGTAATCCACAGTTTAGTGTCTGTATTATACTTAGTGCAAACACAAGAGACCACATTCATCCCAAAGTAATTCTCTAAATATGAGAGATCTTGTTACAGCAGGGATGCCCTTGGCCCAAAGGGTGTCAGATAGTGAAATGGACTCATCATACAGTGCTAAATAAAAGCAAAGAAAAACAGCATCAGGAAAAGTACTCAGAGACATATTAATTTAGCTGATCCTTATTCAGTTATTGTGTCGGTCAGTATTATTAGTAAGTTCTAGCTGTAGAAGATACACTGAGCCAGAATGTGATCTCAGGTATCTACAAATCTAGTCCTTCCATTATCGTCACTCTGGGTCAAATGGAAGTTGAATTTGCCTCCCCCCTCCCTACCAGATACCTCTTTGCCAGGAATCTTGCATATTGGCAGCTCAATGCAAACTGCTACCATCAGCAGTATTATAAATAAAATAAATAAATAAAAATCAGTATTTATTAATAGTACAATTGATCTTAAAAAGGCACAGAACTTTGTTTCTTGTCCATGTCACACCTCAATGTCTCCAGACCCCTGTCTGCTTTAGGATGGCGCAGAGAAAATCACATGTAATTCTGCTGAAGTCAGTGGTGTTACACCAGCACAAATCATAGCACAATAATGTCTTTGGTGTCCTGGGTCCCTCAATAAGATTCACAAAAGTAAATTCCATTAGTATGTGTAGGAATGTCTTTCTCACAGTGATATGACTATAAACTTTTGTACTCCAGAGTGGTAGCAGAGAGACCCCTCAAAAGACAGATACTGATAGCTTGCTTTATGTTTAAAGATGTCAACAGAATACAATGGTTCTCAGCTCCCTTAATAGTTATCTTTAGTAAGAGAGAAGAAGATTTAAAGTAAGAGAATGAGGTTTGCAATGTAACAAGATAAAGTCATCTCCTGCAGTCTAGCGGATTTCTTTAATCTTATTTTTAGAGAAGAGCCGAAGAGCTTTTGCAAACCCGGCTTGTTTGGATTCAGTTTCTATTTAATCTCATCCACCAAAGTTTAGAGTTGAAGAGGGAAAAAGATAAAAGTTTTGAGCAAACTGAGGTGGTTTTACGTTGCTCTCATCAACCTTCTTAATCTGGATCTGGTTTTGTAAAACCATTCTTAATCCAGATCTCTCCTTTTCCAGCCTACTGAAACATGAGGAATTCATCGGAAAGTTTGAAATTAAGAGACTTTAAAAAGTCATATTGTCTTCTAGCTTGCATGGAGAAAATTGTATTCTTTCCACTGACTTTACTGTGTGTCCACGTAACAGTTTGATTGTCAGAAGTAGAAATGTTTAATTTAGATTCTTTCATGAGGAAATTTCTCCAAAAATTAATTTTTCCAAAGAAAGTGTTAGCTTTAGACAAAGCTCCTTTTTCTGTATGGGATCTGAATACTTTGAAATAAAAGAAGGAAGGTCATTTTCAAAATTCAGAAGTTCATCTACATTTTACTTTTCAGGCCCATGGTCTTAATAGACAGAAAAGCTTCACTGTATCTGGTATGAGCTTATGTATCACTAGGAACAATTGGGAGGAGTGGGGATCAGAAATCAAATATCTTCACTTTAGTCATACAGGATACAACCAGGACACTTTCTTTTGAGTATTTTTTCCTCTTCCAACATAATCAAAGATTTATCACTGAAGACTTCTGCTACAAACATCTTCTTACATGAAGGAATCAGTTGTCTGGTCTGAAATATGCAACAGTCCAATCAATTGGGAAAAAAAAAATATCACTACAGATGCAGTTTTTCTAAACTGATGATGCCTGGTTACCACTGCGATGGTTCCTGATGGACATGACACCAAGCTCCTACAACTGTCAAAGAACCACCAAACCTCCACATTTCTCATTGCAGTAGCTGCAGAAAACATGAAGGCTGATACATTTTACTACAGTCACCCTTCATGACCTTTGATCAAGAAAAACATCTCATTTTGTTTCTGGGTCCCCTCCTTCTCTTCAGGGAGAAACAGGTAAATCAACACCCATCTTTCTGGATTGCTCTGCTGTATCTGATTCATTCAATACTGCCAGATATTTTTGTCTTGTCTCCAAAAAGATTCTGGGGATAAACGTTGAAGTCCTGAAGGACCTCAGGCCTTTTCTGAATGCCTGAGCATTCCTAGTATTTGTTCCTACATCTCTAAAGTTCCTGCAGGCAATCATTTACAAGCTCTGGCGTTTGCTTGATATTGTTCAACAAGGAGGCTGCTGGAAGAACAAGAAAGACGGAAAGGTTTGAAATGCCAGGATTGAGAAGATTATACCTACTTGTACATCTCTTTGCTATCAAATACAGCATCTTAAAGATTTGTCAATACTTAGCTGCAACGAACATGTGGATTCACAACTACAGGAACTGACTGGCTGGCAGTCAGAAAAGGGTGTGCTTGTAAGGCTTGGCTCCTTTATAGTGAAGGGGCCTTGAACTGCAAAGTCAGTCTTGGCATTCTTTCAATGTGCTTGCATAGGCACACACTCGGCTTGTAGAGCCAAACATAGCAATGATGACCAAAGTCAGCTGCCTCTGTCTGCACCAGCCCCAAAGGGTGTGATCAGCTCCAGCAGACTTGGATCTAGCAGCAGTGATTCAGAAGAGGATGAGCTTCAGCCAACATTGCTATAATTTGTAAAGAGTAATAAAACCACAAATGCTGCTAAGAGCCATAATTCAACAATCTGTTTACTTAACAGGATGGGTCAGCTCTCCGCACCAGAAGCACACAGCGGTCTGGTTTAAGGTTCTGCCTTTCTATTCAAAATTACCTACCCTTCATTCTTCATGAAGCCATTAACTTCCATGTCAACACTCACCAGAAAGTAGAAATCAAACAAAACTCTAAAAAAGGTCAAAATTAACTATTTCTCACATAGGCAAAGGTTTTGTTTCTATTCTCCTTACATACCTGGGATGTTCTCTAGCACTGCCCACAGAGGCTTGGTACTGGGTCAAGCAGTAATTCGACAACATCACTCATTAAGTCTCAGGAAGCCTGCATAAACAGTTTCTTCTTTTCTCCCTGCTATGCTGAGCTGCTATGTTACCCTGAGGAAAATGCATTTTGATTGCCAATGAAATATATGAATGTCCAGCACTTTTTTGC
Organism: Forpus xanthops; assembly: GCA_032466535.1. NCBI lineage: Eukaryota > Metazoa > Chordata > Aves > Psittaciformes > Psittacidae > Forpus > Forpus xanthops. The sequence continues at coordinate 104,837 of JASSUY010028400.1, read as the reverse complement.
TCTCTGTTTGTTGCAGCTTCACCTGAAATGGATGAGGCAATGGTTCTACAGCTGTCACACAACCAGACTGACTGCTTTTACAGTTTGTTTAAAAACAAATCCCCAGTGCCTTGGGCAGTCTGGACACCGACACCAATGGTAAGGAGAATAGAAAGAGACTTAGAAGGGAATATCTCCTTGAGCTCACTGCCAGCCCTTGAATTACTGAGAAGACATTCCTACAAAAAGGGCCTCCAGTCAAGTCACTGAATGGAAGAGCTGCCTCCAGAAAAATCAATTCTGTGTGGTGAGAACCCAGTGCCTCTGTTCTGGACGCCTTCCTTCTTTGAAGCCACAAAAAATCAAATGAAGCTTCAAAACTTCATCTCAGCTCTAAATTGTCATAAATCTTGCTTGTGCTATGAAAGGAAACAAAGCAGACTGAATGGGTGATCAATCAGCTGGTGTGCCCTGGAAGTCCTGCAGCTTCCAAGTGCAAGGAAAATCCTTTCCCCTGTCTCCAGAAGGTATTTTATTGTTTTCATTGCTCGGGGTGCTCCCATCTTTGCACAAAGATGAGGAATATCACATGCTGACACTTGTGGAATCATTTCCATTTACACATGATTTGGTTGGAAAATGAGCCAGTTTTATTTCAAGGGGATAAGCAACACCAGGAGGAAAAAGAAAACGGGGATCAAACCCACACTGATTGCAAATACAATAAATGATATATACACACACACAAAGGAAATTGAAGAACGGAATATGAGCCTCCTTCAAATGTAAACTGTGTACAGATTTGCTTTTAAAAATGTACAGATGTTTCTGAGATTAGGGGAAACTACTGTATAAAACCTCTGCTGGGTGCCTAATGTTTTAGATTCCACAGCCCATAGCTCCTTAAAGCCAAAGTTTCAGAACTCTGTACTATGGAACAGTCCAAAAGTTGCACAATTTCTGTGTCTCAAGTTTCTGATTTTATATTTAGTTCTCAGCATTATCAGAGATCACTTACTGACATGAGACCCAGCGATCTGTCTTCTTGCTCTGTAACGTTGCATAACATTACTGTTGGCAGTGTTGGAAAGCAGACAGGCATATTTGATAAATAGCACACATTTTTCCTCCAGCAAATTATGCACAGCTGAATCCTTCATGAGACATCAAACATGGCTGCAGTGCATGCATGTTGCTACTCTGATGTTTTTTTCATGTTATCTGCAGTGGATAAAGAAACTACAGAAGGAAACATGCAAGATTTTACCTTGCCACCTACATTTTGAATGGCAGGAGGCTGGAAAATGAAGTCTTATTTTACTCATTTTATACATGTCCAGTGCCTGAGAGGCACTTCAGTGCAAGTAAGTTATATACCTGCTGCTCAGTTCTCAAATACCCACTCAGGGACATGAAAGTACTCAGTGAATTTTGTTTTTTAAAAGGATATTTCCAAATAGAGCATTATTGTGGTACCTTTCAAATACAATGTCTATGTGAAAAGGTTTCAATTAGTAAAATGTATATTATTAGATCGTTGTGTCAAGGGACTTGGGAGATAGCTGATGAAATGCTTACACCTTTGGGTGAGTAAATTTGCTTGATAACACAGCAGTAAGTAATACTTATTGTATTCCTGTTTATAGGGATCAGTAGGGTATTAGCCTTGTGGGTTCACACTGCATGCATTACAAAAATACTATATTTTGCCATTATACCAATAGGTGTAAGGTGTTTATTCTGGCTTATGCTATGATGTGAAACAATTGGTTTTAAAAGCATTGGGAGTAGCAGAACATGCTGGGCCTATCTTCACAATGGCTCTATCTTCAGAATGGCTCTATCTGCAGAAGACTTCAAAATTCAGTTAGCCTTTTACAGTTTCCACACTTAGCATCTTTCTGGGAATTATAGCACACATACTCACCCAGATGTGTGTATACATATACATATACATATACATATACATATACACATACATATACATACATCTATATTTATACAAACATATGCAAAAAAACAGGAATCATCCTTTTTTGGTGAATTTACTCCCTCTTCAAATGATGAGGGTGTTTTAAATTAAATAAGTAAATTTGGGAGCTATAAAATGCAATTAGGATTTTTCATAGACCGCAGTTGTGTAGTATTGACTCCAAAGTATATCAGCTATGCCTAGGAAATGTCTGTAATATTTATGCAACAACACTGGCTGTTGTGGTGGGCAATGAAGAGATAAACCACGAAAGAGTGTTCATTGGACTCCTGCAAAAATTAAACTGTGAACCTCTAATGGGTTCAGAGTAGGCAAAGGAGATGCTTCTTTATGCCTGTAGTGAACTGACTTTAAAATATTGCTTTTTTCTTTTAACACCTTCTGATTTCTGAAAAAAAAACTGAGTTTTGCGTCATATTTACAGCACTGTTATGTTAAACTACACTCTGACAAGATGGCTCTGTGATTAAAGGATACCGTTTTATAGATAATGGAAGTATCTACTAATTTATATAGCTCAGTAATTTCACCTTCCTACATATTTGTATCTGAAGAGGGTCTTTAGCTAGAACTATTACACTGAAGCTGACACACCAGCTGAAAACTAAGTAATCCACTATATGTAGAGTTAACAGTTACACCTGTGAGCCAAAAACCACAGAAGCATCTTCAAGCCTCTTCAATTACTCCAAGGGTGCTTAGATCAGGTCAGGAGTGGATGCATAAAACTTTATCTAAGGTTAGTTTAAACTTTTTCGTATTCACCCTCCTGTTTCTCTCCTAGGGCTCTTTGAAATCAGATAGTTAAAAAGTATATCCAGGAAATTAAAATTAAGAATTAAAGGGCGTTTGGGGCATTTAGAAATCAAAACATTGGTCTAAAACATATGTAAGACCAAAGAGCATCTGTGCACATTGAGGTACAAGCAGGTAAGTAATAAAAATTATATTGTGTTGCTAATTTGCTCTGAAGCTTCTTGTCTATTTATAGCCATCAAAGCACCTTCCATTACGAAGATGTGAGGCACCACAGTTTGATTACCTTTTATGTGCACTACATATGCAGTACAAAATGATGTAATTGCTTAATTGTTCCTATTAGCCTTTTACACTATATATGTATATGGTACTACACATAAATCTAACAGGAAAAACAACTGACATTAAAGCCTTTATTTTAATTCACAAATTACTCTGATGCAAAAGTATTGCCAACTCCAGTTATTGTCTCACAGTTTGATTTACATTCTCCATGCTGTGCCTGGTATATACAAGCAGGGGCAAAATGGCTGATGTTCGTAAATGCCCAGAAGGCTAATAAAGATCACCCTGCTCCCAGCATTCTCTTTGCTGCCAGAAACCAGCAATTAACTTAATAGGGTTCCTGAAATGTGGTAGATCCATGAGATGTGGCATGTGTTGACATTCTCCGACTGATCTAAACAACCTCCCATCACTGAGTAGCAGGATATGCTTGCTATTTGAATTATTTAGGAGCTTGTTATGTGAAATATAAAGCAGCACTTTGCAGTATTAAGTCTAATATTGTATGATCTTCAATTGATTAGGTAGGCTTTCGGGATTACCTATAAAGGTTAGGATAAAACAATACAGATTCTGGCAATTTGTGTGCAGAGCTGGAATTTCAAGGTGAATGCAGCAAAAGGTAGAGAAAAGAAGTCATCTCAGTTGCCTCCTCTTAGCTTTTCTCCTAAAACCAACATGCTGCTTCAGTTTCATACATAAACTAGCAAAAGAGGTTTGTCTTGGGAGGTCCAAAAGCAACAGGGGAAGTGACTCACTCGGTGAACTTGAGCAGCATCAATATTTTCATGAGTTTTACCATGTATTTGTGCAGCATGATGTTTCTGTGAGGAAGAGAACAGCAAAGTCTTGCAGGCTTTGCAGGTGCAGAGGGGGGTGGAAAAGGAAAATATAAGATAAGGAAGAAACAAAGCAAGATTTTCAAAGGAAAATAACCCATAAATCCTCACAAAGCTTATGTTTTGTCCTGCTATTTCTTCTTTCTCACTGCTTTGTTCTGTGCTACTGACCATCGCTTCTAGCAAAAGATGTGGGTATATTGGATCACTATAAACACAATTAGCAGATTTAATGCTTCTGCCACGGCAAGGAAGAACAAGAAATCTCTGATCTTTTCTGCGGACCTTCTTAGAGGAGCATGAGAATGAAATCTACCAAGTCTTCAGAAGGTGAGTAGCTCCCATTTAAAGCTACACTTACATTTAAGAGATGAAACCCAACTGAGCAAAGCTTTCTTGGACCTTGTGATGGTCACCATTCTGAGATCATCACACAGTATGTGTCTCAAGATTGCATGAGACTGTGTGCTCCTCTTGGAATACAGCTTTCATGCATTGAGCTGCCGATTCCCAGCAAGGTCTAGTGAGCAGATGTTAGGTAACAGAAAGGTATTACTTGGCACAACCAGGTACATTGATTTGTGACTTTTGTCTGTCAGTCCAAATGTTGAATAAATATGGCAAAGGAACAAAAACTCCACAGCTGAGTGGAGCTGCACAGAGCTGTACCCTGGCTGCAGCATGAGTACACACATTCCTTGGAGTAAAGCAGATAACTTTCTGTTAGGCCAAGGCAAACTCTGTAAATCTTGCAAACAAGTTGGTCTTTTTTACCCCTAGCCAGATGCAGCATCGCTCCTGCACCTACAACCCAGTAAAGTCAACGTTCAAACAAATTCTCCTTTTAAACCTGAAAAGAGCCTGGCAGCACGCTCCGTGATCAACACAGGGTGACCAGTCCAGTCAAGCAGTTATATGGCTTTGAATCTCACCCCCCAAAAAAGTAGTTTGCATTTACACCAGCCATGTGGTGTGCTAGGCAAGGCACTCAGGAACATATCTGTGTATCTCCAGAGCAAGCTGGTGGCATCTGCCTCCTTCCTGCTGAGTAGCTGAATCCCCTTTAAAGTAGACACATCAAGACTTTCCTGTTAGCACTTTACACAGTCACAACCAGAAGGTTGATTGGACACCCCCTGCCCACTTTGGAGTGTTGTGGTCATGTAGGAGACCAGCCTCCAACTCATCACTTGCCAGTTTCCTGCCAGCACTGTTTGCCAGCTGGAAACCACACACACCTCACCTCACCACAGGAAGAAGGAAGGACCACAGCCTCTTCCTGCTCTTGTTTTCCTTTGCACACCAAAATGTATCCATCCTATCATTTCTGAAGAAATTGAAAATGTCAGCATCTTACCTTTGCTCAGCAAACAGTTTACTAAATGCAGCTCGTCATGTTTGTGAGCACATTTATCTTGTTACCAGCAATGGGGATTGAGGCACATTGAATCTGGGGGTGGTGGCATTATAGAAGAGAGAATATAATAAGGCCGAATAGTACAGAAATACGTCCATTTATGACACTCACTGTGTTCCAACTCGCAACCTTCAATTGACATGATGTAAATTATGACACATTACTTCTTTCACCTATGCGTGCATTTTCTAAGCAATTAGTTATTTTTCAGTGCTCCTCACTGTTCTGAATGCAGTTATTGACAAGTAACAAAGTATGTATTGTTATTGCTGTTCTTGTCATAAATCCCTGTAGACATTTACTTAGCCTGAATTAAATCACAATCATGTGTCATTTATTTTGCATAAAATGAGGCATAAGTAGTCTTAATCATATAGCTATAGAAAGAACAATCACGCCATTGTTTTCTGTATTTGAACAATAATTTTAAATTTAAACTTAAATATTATAATTAGCAGCTTTGTTTGCCTTGCTTAGAAGTAAGATAGGTAAGATTGACACCTCACTTTTGACACCAGACATTAGATTTAATGAGCATAATTTTCATTTGAGTCTAGACTGATTTTTTATCAATGTATTTATTGTAGAAAGCAAACGTACATAAAGAAAGTTAGCATATTTATGAAGAAAGCTGAAATGACTTTTATGTGTTGCTTTGTCCAACTGATAAAATACCTACTGGCACAGAAATACCTATAACAAGAGCTGAAATCCAACCAAACTGTAATTGACATGTGATTTTAAAAAATGCTCAAAGTAATAATATACTATCTCCTAAGTAAAGATTTCTCTGTTCAATCTTTATCCATTTCCAAGAATCTTTTTGTCATGTAAATTTGCATTGATTAGTTTTTAATTTGAGTTTCTAAAAATGTGCTCTGAATGCTTAATTCTGGCAAAAGTGCGTCTTTTTTTGCTAGTATTAATAACAATAAGTGCAGTTCACAAATGGGGAACCTTGATGGGGTGTTTTTAACACACATAAACTTTAGCTGCCTCAATGATCTTTAGTTTCACTGAAAGCCTTATGCTGGTAAACTTCAGCTTAAAGGAAAAAAAGGAACAAAGCTATTTAAATTCCAGTCTTGCTCTGCTTATGTAAGTGAACCTGCCACTTTCTAGGCCAAAAATTGCAGTGACACATGAATAACTTTTGTCAAAAGTGCCATCTGTGAGTATAAATTCACGATGGACCTGATGATTGAAAGTCCTTTGCTGGAATGGAGAGCCTGCTCTGATCAAGGCAGAATCAGGCCCTTCGTAGATAAGGGCATTTCTTATGAGTCAGTGGCCAAAAATTGATGGGGAACGTCCCCCAGCATAAAGGAATCTGAAAGCAAGGTGGGCTTTCCTGCTTCATCCTTGCAGTGTGAGAGGGGCTTTACTGCCATGAAATGCCTTGCCAAAGCCTTAAACTGCCCGTTCAAATACAGAGAGAAATGCAAACGTAGGGGATGGATGGGCAAAAGGTAGGCGTTCAGCTGCAAATAAAATCACTGTCAGCACAGTGTGTCTCCAAATTAACAGTAAATATGAGGAGAAAAAGTCATCAGAGAGGCAATGGGCAATAAAATAGATAAAAAGCAGCAAGCTTAAAGATTCAGCAAGGGTGGGGATAAAAAGGTAAAATGAATTAATAGTTCATCTAAGGGTAGAAATATAGGCACTGGTGCAAAGTTTCACGTTTTTTCAAGCAATTCTTTAAAAACACAGATTTGGTTTTTATTTTCAGCTTAAGATGTTAGAAAACGCTTCGCAAAGAATATTGGGTTTTGATGTATTCTGTTAAAATTAAGGTAGACAATTAATTTCCTCTTTCTGGACATCCAAAACCTCCTGTGTTTTTATAAATTGCATTCATAGCTGTAATTTTTATTGTTCAGACGCTACTTTTGAAGCAAGCTTTTCTTTCTTTCCTTCCTCCTTTAAAGCAAAAACATATCAAATATTACAGTATCGGCATAAAAAAGTGTTTGAAATAATCTAAAGATTAAACTTTATTTTTCTTAGCTGATTGTAGTATTTGAACAATAATATTTTCATTAAAAAAATTATTCATCTGCCTGATGAAAGAAATTACCTGATACATATTTTTATTCAAATATTACTCCTGTGGAATATTGGCAACATTTTATGTTTCAGCCTAAGCTACAAATTCCTTCAGAACAAATCAAATGTCTTTAAAGAATATTTCTGTTTGAAAAGGAATTAAGCCTTCCTGAAAGAATTTTAAAGGTTGTGATATTCGCAGTCTGATAAAGCAGCACCTTTAATGAAATTCTAATTAGCAATTTCATGCACTTTGCTATTAGTCATATCAGATTAGTGCACATTTTCACAGCCTTCCTTTAATTAAGTGCACTTATTCCAAGTTTCAAACACTTTCCTTATAAGATGAAAACTGTGCTGAAATGTTATTTAGTAAACAGCAGATGTGTGAAAGTAAAGGTGTATATCCATGCGCTGATGGACATTTTTAAGCTGTCCACGGACGTACACATTTCTGGGTGCTGCCAGCTGCTTTATGGGCTTTGTTTTCTCCTATTTGTCTGCATGCATCTTGCACATGCCTTTAAAAAATGCAGAGTGATAAAGTCCAGTCCTTCAAATGGCACCCAGCACGTTCGGAAGTTTTCAGTGGCTGACTTGTGTGTGCATTTCAGATTCAGACAATAAAATTCAGACAGCCCAGCCTGAAGTACCCGTGTTTGCTTTCCTGGATGTCACCTTCTGTCACATCACCTTACACCCTAGCAGCAGAGACCCTCAGTGTAAATACTGCCTGTGGACCCACTGTATTACCCACCCAAATCACCTGCAAAATTTCCCTACACTTTAGTAGGAAGAGGTTAGGCCTTATCTCTCGTATAAGGATATTGAATTGCAAAGGCAAATACTTCTAAAATACTGTGCGCAACACTCAGCTCTCTGCAAGCTGATTAACTTATGGTCAGCGTTGTAAAAGGTGAGAGATTACCGACACTGCATTAATTTACAGTGCACCTTGTTTTGCATGATAGGAGGAACACGGGGAGTGATTTAACATACATAATGATAAGTAAGACTATTATGTACGGGTAGATAAAGGATATAATGCATTTCTTCCTCTTTCAACAAAGCACAGCTATAAAAACACCAACAGGATCATTTCTTATGCTTCCTATTTTTTAAATATATATATAAATGTTTTCCCATTCTCCAGAGCAGAATATTTTGTTTTGTTGTTAAATGCTCCCTCCCAGGTACTGCTCCTCAAGTCTGCCATGTTCCAGCATTTGCATGTTAGTGTATTAGCTAATCGCATATGTTTTTAAACACATGTTCTCTTGCTGATGTCATTCCTTTAGACTGTAGCATTTCTGACGTTTTTAGGTGATCCCCCAGGTATCATAGCCCTCTTTGAGGGGTCCTGTCACTAAGGGGTGTTTGCTTTATGATTACTGACTGACATCTCAATAACTTGGAACATATTGAGCAGTGCACGTCTAGTGAGCAGCTTTTTTAAATGCATGGTCCACTTTGTCAAGTCATGTGCAAGCCATAATTTAGGCTAATAATTGCCAGACACGAGTGCTATGAAACATTGATGTCTACACTTTTTTTCCCCTCTAAGTACTGAATTTTAATGCATTCACAAAAGTTTTTCCTAAGGCCAAGATAAGCCCCCCAAAAGCTCATATGGAAGCACTTTAAAAGTGATAAATGATTTGGAATCTATACTGTCTACTGATGTACGTCTCAGGAAAGAAAATTAGAGCTAACAGGTGTTAGATAGGGAATGGTGAAGCATTTTAATAGAATTGTCAAAATGTTGATTGCAGATGCTGACATTAATGCATGAAACAAGAAATGTAATGATGCGCTGCCATTAAATGATTATTTGTTTCAATTTCAAGTCGATGGCAGGAAATCCTAACTTTGTCCACTACTTCTTTGTACAGGCCATCACTCCTGTGCTTTCCTCTATGATTTGCATCAAAGCATAATGGCTATTTGGCTCACGTCTGCATGCTTTAAATAATCCATGCCTGTCAAATTTCATTTTTAACTCTCAGATCAGGACCATCATAACCCCTTCTCCACCAGCCTTGAAGTCGCTACAAATATATTTGTACATTTTGGGGGGAAAAGAATTTAAATACTGTGAGTTAAGGGATGACTAATCTTTGAACTATCTTCCCACTTCAAATGTATTTACTAAGTAATCTGCATGAACTTGTAATTATTATGTATTTATGAGGTATTTTCCGTGTAATCTCAAGGTAGTTACATGGTCATATGAAACCTGTAAATTCTAATGGTACCAGGGGAAGGGGTATGAGGAGGGGAGCTCTGCAGCCCATGTTAAAAAGCTTTTCCAGAAATCTTTGGAATTCTCTTCAGTGAAGTAGCCTGAGAAGGCAGAAAAAGCACGTCCTTTAGAGATTACTGTGATTTCTGCCAACAAAAGAGATCCAATATCCATGTACAGTTCAGCTGGGTGAAGGGGGAGAGGGGAGTGCAGATAATGACATATAGTTTTGTCTCTCATTTCTACAGTAAGTCATTAATTTAAAGGTTGCTGTTATTTTTCAGAGGAGCTGCGGCAGTTTACAGACCGCTGAAAGCTCAGCATCCATTTGTGCTTCAAAGACAAAAGGGAGATTTCTCTTTCTAATCTTTGCAGAAGCCTAAATAGGCTCTAGTCTGTAGTCAGACCATCTCCAGCTGTAATCTTGTCAGAGCTCAGCACACATGCATAGGCGTGCTCGCACACACACACACATTACAGCCACAGAGCTAATAAAGCTATTTCTCCAGTGTGGTTGAAAGCAAGGAAGCAAGCTGCGTGATTATTGCCTTTTAGAATACTTGGGAAGCAATAAACAGATATTAGGACAAATGAACTGATTAGAAGTGAGAGCTACAGTGGGTCAGAGCAGAAATGTGGATGGAAGAGCCTCGGGTAGGCAATCACGGGGGAAAACCTCCTGTGCTAGAAGAGTAGGGCTGGTTCATCCGTAACTGGCATCTTATCTCTCTGTAGAGCCTGCAGTTAAAAGCCAATGCATTTTTGGAAGCTTTTCCTTACAGATGAGATATAAAAGCAGCGCCTGCCTAACCACTTACACACATTAATGATCCCACAGTGCTTTCCAAAAGAGGAAAATATTAACCCATGCACCGCAGTAATATTCTGCTTACTTACAACCCCCATACAATTTAAATTCAATCTGGTGTTGTGTTATTTTTGACTTCCTGACCCAAATTGATGTGTGTGTGAGCTGTTAAGCAGATGATTGCTCCAGTCCAGAGCTAGATCCATCTCTCTGGTGCCTTGGAAAAGATTTCTCAGCCTGCATTTCAGTGAGCCTCTCCTGGAAAATGCGCTGTATGTAAAACCATTAGCAGAACACGACACGGCGTCCACAGGGCCATTTTTACTGTACACACACATCCCTGCTTTCCTATGGCTGCATCATTGCCAGAGACTGCAGATGGAGAAAGGCTCTCAAATCCCTCTATTGGTAAAAAGGTGAAAATGCTCCAGAAAGATTTTCCCCTCCTTTTCTATCTTCCCGCAGCTCCCTTAGACAGTGCTCAGCATATGTGCAATGGCAAAGTGCATTACCCTCAGTGTCACAGCCGGGAGATACACTCTTATTTCACAACCAAACACTTGGGAGCTGAAGGGACAGAAGCTCTCTTGTTCCCCATCCTGTCCGTATTTCCCTGGGAGAGCACTGGAGCCTGGGGAACTGTGAACCCTGAAGATGCACAATTGCTGAAGGGGTTCCCCTCGGACCCTGCAAGCTCTGCAGAGTATCAAAGCCAAAGCCGACGATGAAAATGGTAAATGAAACAAAACAGACATCTCTCTGGTGGCTGTGAAAGTGTCACCCCGGATTCACTGACGAGTGGGATTTGGTGGTCAGGGATGTTGTGGTGGTGGTTTTCCTGCAAGGGCTGGAAAAAAGACACTGAAAGGTAAAGGCACTGGAAGGGCAGATTACCTGACTTGCTTTCTGCAACTCTTTCTATTGCAGTACCCCCTCAGCCTTCCCTTGCTTGTAGATAATCTCAAGTGCTTGACAACAAGGAGGTTCAGCCTGAGAAGGCCATGTGGGGATGCGGGATTTGGTGTACCCAGATTCCAGGGCAAAGGCTGTAGCCAATTTATTTAGCATGCAAGTAAACTTTGTACCACACATGAACCAGCCCTCCTTGCTGTCACCAACCACCTGGTTTACATTTGAATTCAAAAATGGCACATACCAGACCTGCGCTTGCCCTTGTGGTGTTGTCTAGAGGGCTGAACAGAGCGTGTTTCATGTCCTAACATCTGCTAGGACAAGAAAGAGGTGTCTATTTTTCATGTCCCCATCAGCAATTGCAATAAAGTCCCTTCAACGGGGAGTTGTGCTAAAAACAAATAGCATGAAGTATCTTGTCATCATTCCTTCAACACGTAGCACGACTCTCCCCAGCCTGTGGTCCCAGGCAGGTATAGGAGTCTGCTTGCTGTCACGTAATTGTGTGAAATAAAATGAGCACCAATTTCCATTTATGAGCTTTAATAATCAACGAAACGGTGAAAGATTGCCTGATAACTGTACCCACTCATTTCTGGTTTTGACTGTCCTAACAAGCAACCATGAGATGTTTTTAATTGTGTATATTTTACAACGCAATGCTGGGCTTGTACATTTTTATCCAGCATCATTAGTGCAGGTGGTTGCTATCATTTTAGAACCTTTCTTTTTGTGGTATTTGCAGCCAATTATTTTTTCCACGTTGTTTTTCCTTCCTCTGTATTATGAAATTGTAGTTCTTGGTACAATTCACGTTAACTAGAAATGAGTCCAGACAGAGATCAGATTTCGGATCCCTCAAGCTCATTGATGTGAAGTTCCAGCCCATTGTGGAGAGAAATTTGGACTCTGCATTCTCTCCTCTCAAAGTCCCTTGGATTTTGTTCAGCTCCATTGCTAAAATTAATTCAAGTGGATAGTATTTTCAATGGCCTACTCACCTCTGCTGTCACAGGCCCATCATCCAGCCAAGACCTATTCCTACCTAAGTAACAAATGCTGTGCAACGAATGGTCAAATATCAAAGATGGGGCCATTTCGGCACCTTGTCTAAAAACACTAATTCAAGTTGGAATGAGTATAGAGAAGTGTTACTAAGAAAGATGATTCTCTGGTATGGAGCATGTCTTAGGATAGAAGATGAAAACTCTCTTACTTGCCCTGCTTTGGAAAGAATGAGGTATACGACTGCTGTCTGAAGTACTGCAGCATGAGCTAGAAAATAATATTTAAGGACGAAGAAATTAGTATAAAAATAGCCATGAATAAATTAGTGGAAGCTTAGAATTGGAAGGTACCTTGCTCCAAAAGGTGCAAAGCTCTGTAGCAGTCTCCGAATCACTATCTGCAAGGAAATGCAATCACTTTCAACACTGAGCTTTAATGCACTGGGAGGCAATGAAACATTTGATCCCTGGTATACAGGATGTGTGTTCCTGTAGGGAGTGATTTACAAAGGCAGTATATAAGTAAACAGCAGAAAAATTGGTTTGATGAGTTCCCTGAGGTCCCGCGTGACCAGGACGAGAGGCAGACATCTCAGTTTGCATGCTTTCCCCTGAGCTGGCGTGGAGCACAAGTTGTGATTTATTTCCCCATTCTTGCAGCAAGGCAGAATCCCTCTCTCAGCCCTTTCTGGCAGGGACAAGTGTTGCATGACAGTGAGAAATCAGTGTGCATCTGAAAGAACTGTCTCACTGGGACCAGGCAGGATAATCATGCTGGAGAACCACAAGGTTATACTACTAAAGAAGCAGAGGAAACTGCTTTTATTTCTGCTCCAGAACCAATTCAAAACACTGGAAATTTTCCACAAATGTAAAGCAAGGAATGAGTCCATAGGGAATAGAACATTCAAATATTTTGATTAGTTCATCACATTTGTTAGAGTTTTGACCTCTTTTTTTCTTTTTCATTTGAATGCGTAAAGGATGAAATAAAATGTCTTTTAGAAAACCAAAATACTTCTGAGCCCAAAAGGCTTTCTGTGAGTGCTCTGATCTGATATTTCACAGCGGCTGTGTAAATCGCTGTGAAGCCTTTACATTTGAAGGAAACAGCCTACTGTGACAGGAGAAAACAACAGGAGTGTCCTACACAAGGTGTCCTTGCCCGTGGGTGCCAGTATGGGTGATAGAGGCTGGACCCTGATTACACACAGCATGTCCTAGACTATGCTGAATTGAGAAAGCACAATTATTTGGTGCCCTCCCAGTTGTACCAAGGACCACGTCAAATTTCCTTGGTGAAGTAGAAAAAAAGAAATAAAGACAAGGAAAATACCACCTCCCACAGCCCACATCTCATTCTGCGTCCAGTGAGTACCATCACACAAGTAAAATCTTCCCACTATTAACCCTATAGCTCTGACATTCAGCCTAATGCTTATAGGGACAGTCATCAGGAGGACTAAAAGCAGGCAGAGCAGCAGCAGGAGCTAAGCTCCATTGCCTCCAGTGGGAGTGGGGAGTGGGAGTATGCAGACCAATTTTCTTTAGCTGATTGACCCCCCAGTAATAACCCCTAACCTGTCATAGGCAGCTTGGCCCTCCATTAGCAGGCAGCAATGGCATGATCTTGGGTTCAAAGGGCAGTTTTACCACTGATAACATCCCTAGTATTAACTCTCTATTTAACTAGAGCCCATCTGAGACAATAACCCTTGTAGCTGTTGATGGGGTCAACTGGGAACGTTCCTGAGGGTCTGTCTTTCCCTGTGAACTGCTGAGGTGTGGGAGATTTATTCAGAGGGAGAACTAAACACTGTTGAATGAGTGACAGAAAAGGTGATTAAGTGTGGTAAGACATCCTTCTACAGGCAGACAGATCATCAGGGGAAACTCAGTGACCTCAGAGGCCATGAGAATATATCAGAAGTGTCTCTGCTTGTGTAGGAGAAGATGTGGACTTGGGACAGAGCGTCAGCTGATGCGAAAGTTGCTCTGGTAGTTTACATGAGCCCGGGAACACTCTCCTCATCCCCCTCATGTAGCAGCAGTGCTGCTCCCTGCCTGGAGCAGAATGATCTTTCTCACAGCAACTCTTCTTCCTGCCAATATTGAAGCCTGCCCTGACCTCAAGCTCGCTCCCGCACCCTACGTTCAACCAAGGAACGTGCACATGAGCCTTACATAAAAGAAGTATTTCACCCAGGCAATATTTCTTGCTTAAAGTTGTCCTTCTCCCCACAGCATCGCCACTCACCCTGTGTGCAAATGCTTTTCATTAGACACAAATAACATATTTTCTATCAGCTTGAGCCGACGCTCTTTGTGCCATTCATCATTATGCATACCTAATATATTTTGCAAACCCCATTCTCCTGCTTTCTGCCATTTGAGGCATTTCTGAAATCAAATAACAATATTACACCCCCGTTTACTTTTAGACGCATATTTTTTTTCAAAGCAAATGCATTTTGTGTTTTAAGTAAGATACCACCATGTATTTATGGGAGTTTAATAAGTTCTTCCATTAATAACATAGACAAACTAATTTACCAGAACGTGTCTGTTTTAAACTTTGGGAACAAAGAGTGGGAGTATGAAAATCAATCTTTCCTTTGTACTTGAGCCACTGACCCATTAAAGCTTTGAAGATCATTTCTTTAAGAAATTGTGAGGAGTTATTTAACTACAAACAGCAGCTACCTTCCCATTCCAGCTGCGTAATCAAGCGTAATAAATTAGAGGGAAAAAATAAAGGTTCACTCCATTTTAATGTTTTTTTATAACTGAAAATTCTTAATAGCAGTTTGACAAATCGGCCACAGCAGAGGGAAGCCAGCAATTCCTCCTGAGACTGCTCTTTAGCACAAGTTAAAACATTGCTTAAAACGTATTCTTTTGGTCTTTAATGATAGTCCAAAAAACGTTCTTAGTTGCCTAGGCTTAATTATTTATCTCAAATTAATTGCAAAAGTTACCCATCACTGGAAAAAGTTAGCAACGCTGTGAGCTACAACGTTGTTAATGGCCGCATGCATGAGCATTAGTGATTTCTTTTTGCTTGCAAAATGAACTCCTGATGGCATTACTCATTGTTAGTTAACATTAATAACTGTTTCACAGTTTAACGCTGATAATATGCTCACTTATGTAAGAGTGGAAACTTAAAATAATCTTCATCTTAAACTGCTTAAGCAATCTACATGCTAAACAATTATAATGATGTTCTAGTTATCAGAAATGCTCATGGAAAAAGTCTGTATGGGATGTCACTAAAACCTGCCCGTAAAGACAGGAAAATGACAGCCTTTTATAAAATCTAACATATGGATAGTGCAAAAATACTAAATCTGTTGATTCAATGTTGGCAGGCTCTGCTTACAGTAAATACACCATCATTTTCAAAAGCTTTGGATAACCTTGAATAGCATTAGTACATTGCTAAAAGAAAGTCGTTCACGAACAAAGTGAGGTGCTCAGTAACACTGTATGGGAGGTTAGCCCTGCAACATTTTCCAATCCACATCAAATGGGCAAAATTCAGATATTTTGATGTTTTCTGTGCTTTTCTGAGCCGTTTTTGGTAAATTTACTGTATTTGATGCCGTTTCCAAACAAGGACACCAGCAGTCCTTTTCCCTGACACAGAAGATGTGAAGGAAAGGCTGTGAGGGAAGAGCTTAATAAATGCTATGCAATTTAAAATGTAAGACATATTGCAGTTCACATTTTCAGTCATGGACACATGAGGCTTTAGTACTAAATATGGGTGCAGTTTATAGCTGGAAATTCTGCCAATGAGCCAGACATAGTCACTGCCCACACAGTACCTGGACTGGTACCACACTGCTTATTCATCTGCATGAGATTACAGGCAATTGCAGTCATTTGTAGCCTTTTTTTGTCTTCAAAGTTACCAAAGAGCAAGCTTCAGTTAATGTGTTGAGTACTTTCACAGTCGTACTCCAGTCAGATTTAGTTCAATCAGAATTACCACTTGATTTCTGTTTACATATGTATATATTTCAGAACATTTGTATTTGCTCATCAAACAGGGCTGTTTATTGGTCTGAGGGATACACAGTCCAGCTGCAACAGTTTGCAAGTCCTTAGAAGGTTATTCTTTATAGAGGCATTCAAAAAGGCATATCCTGAGCAGGTGTTAACACATTATGTGGATCAAGGTCCAAGTTCCAAGGTCCTGTTCCTTGGGGATAGTTAGAGAAGTATATTTTATTGATTGAAGGATTAAGTTGCTTTGAGGATCTGAGCTGAAATACTCAGCTTTACAGACTTCAGAGAAATGATGCTGTTTATTACAGCTATGGGTCAAGTCCTTGCCTCCAGGGCCAGTTTTGACCAGCTCAGTATTCCCCTTCTAGGTTGCTCTGAAAATGCCCCAATTATCCAAATCTTTTCATCAAGGCAAACCACACCTGGAATTCCCATGAGAACAGCTTCTCCTGGAGCATTTCACTGATTTCTCCTGTTGGAGCTGGCTGGACGTATCTGCTTGAATCTTATTAATCATTAATTTTTTACTGATTTTTGGCTAAACAAGCATCTTGAACTTGCTGAAGGAGTATGGGCCCACAATATTCAGACAAGGGGATGCTTATGAACTCTTCGCTTCCAACGATTACCTTATCATTATTCATGATGTATACATTAGTCACCCTGGAGCATGTGTCCATCCTGTGGGAGTGAGTGCTGTCTTCAGCACGAGCTTGGTGGAATTCAGGAGAATTAATGTTGCAAGTAAGGAACTCTGCAGACTAAATAACCCTACAGGGTGTAAGCTGTGAAGAATGTATATAAGAACTTGAGCACCAAGGGTCTCTCAGTGGCCATTACATTCATACCAAAAGCCAGGAGAGATATTACTCAAAGACCACTGCCTATCCAATATATTACAGCTTCTGCTTACGGATCAAAACCCAGACTGCCATTCAATAACCTGTTTAAGCACATACCTGAGTCCTTTTCCCAGCAAAGAGCATACCTATGAGCTGATTTTCCTTTTAACAGATAACAGGCAAAGACAAACCCACTTTCAATATTCCAACAAAGTAATAATTTTTTAATAGCTAATGAAAACAGGGGATTCCCAGTGTTGCCAAAAACAAGGGGCCTGATTATCCAGCCCTTAGAGACAGCTCATTCTAGGGCTTTTTTATTTCAAAATACATGGGGTTTATCTAGCTTGTTCTGGTTTCTTAAAGACAAGAAAAGCAAGAGGGGAATCCCTGATGGATAAATTTTATTATAGTCAGATGTTGAAATTAAATGAAGTTCAGTGCTTCGAAATTACACCTGGAGTGCTTCTTCCCTCCGTTAATACCTGAGATGAGAAAGTGCCACTAACAGCATAAAATATGGTGGATAGGAGTTTCAAGAGCATCTGAGTCACTGAAGAGCTCATGCCCCCTGGACACACAAACCTGAATCCCTAAGATGCTTCTGAATAAAGGCCCGAGCTAGAAAACCTTTGGGGTTTTTTTCCATTTTAGATAAATTAATTGCATGCTACAAAATCTACATTTAGAGGTCCTTTTTTTTCCAAATCAGTGTCATTTTTCTTAAAGTACTCTTCTGATTTATCTGAGATTCAGTTCGTAAAATCATTAGAGCAACATGTTTTGGGCCAGTTATTAATGTTCTGTGGGGTCTGCCCCAGCAGCTATGCCAACATATTCTTCACCAATGAAGATCATGAAATACAGATGGCAATAGTGTTAAAAAACAAGCTTTCAGATCCATTTTACTTTGTTGCAACACTGCTTTGCAGATACTGAATTAGAGCCCATTTAAACCATTCAAGCATATAATCAAATTTCAGTAATGAGTTATTAATTAAGCAGGGGCATCCAATTCTGTGCTAACTGCCTCATAAACAATCGACAGGAGATTTGTGAATTTTGACTTCCTGACACTATTAAACAAATCAATATTAGGTTTCAGACACAGCAATTCAGACAGTTTTCCCTGTTATTTGGCAATCGTCTGCCTGGAATACTAATGAAAGAATTAAGAGCTGTAGATTTTGCATGTGTTCCATCAAAAAGATCCTTATCTGTGGGGAATTGGGGCCTGATTTGCATGGCAGAAGACTTTGCTTTTGTAGGTACAATTTTTCTCAATATGTCACTCATTAGTATTTATAAACTACAGAGCAGTGAAGCTTTCAGCCCCTATTCATAATGAACAGTTGTATCCCTGCTGGAGATATAACTGAACAAAGCAGTTTATTTATTTGTTTCACTGTCCTTTTCATTTATAGCTAACCCAACCTGCAGAACACTTGCATCTGTGGAGATCTCTGAGCAATTTACACTTGAGTAATTTTTTGGAAGGAAATGTGTGCATGTATATATGTATATGGATCTACCCACAATTAGTTCATCAGCAATTAGCTGTGTAAGCAACACATTGATACACATGCAGCGATTCAGCTCCTAATAATTGCTTCTAAAATATAATAATCAGTATATTTCATTGATTTATTCTTAATTTCATTCTCCCCCCTCTTAAAATGAATTCAGGCCCCAGTTCAGGCAGGCTTTGGAGTTAAGCAGGGGCTTCAGTGTTTTGCTGAATTAGGGATTAGTGCTGTGAAAACTGCTGGGTTAACAGTACCGCGGGATGAAGTCCGGAGAGCAAGTACAATAGTGACGCCTCCACCACCAGCCGCCCCTTGCTGTTGTAACCGAGTTGAACTTCACCTATGGATAAGTGAGTGTTTAGTTTTCATAATCACATAGTCTTTGGCCCCTTAATGAAGAAGGCAGCAGGGGCTACCAGCACCTGTTGAGGTAGCAGCTTTTCTAGGGAGGATTATCTGGCTGCTGAGAACTGGGTTAAGACAGCGCGTGTCCGGTTCTCAGGGTGCTCAGGTTATTCTTATCCTGATGTTTTGTATAGTTGGACTGGAAGATTCTGGCTGCTCTCTCCAGAAGTGGCTGAAGCAAAACTATGACCCAAAACCCTGCCCTAAATTTTCTCCTCTGCCTGTACCTTTGATTGTTTTACTCAAGCTGTGGCCTACAGGCTCTACAGGCTGTCTTTTTCTCATGTCAGTTTGCTATTCCCTCAGCTGTAAATACATTTTTGTTTAGTTTCAGTATCCCCATCTCAGTTCCAGATGCAAGAAAAATGCAGAAAGGTAAATTAGACTTGAAGTTAATGTTTCTATTACACGCACCTCGGTTTCCAACATAAAAACAGCCTCTTGCCAACAAAAACACTCTATCTTTGGTTCGCAAAATTTGTGCTGTATTTACATAAACAAGTATCCAACAATTTAAAGGATAAAGGCCTCACTAGCACAGAAATCAGTGTGAAAATAGGTCAGAGACCGAGTCTTTTAAAAAAAAAACATTGGTGAGGAAGGATAAAAGTACTACAGAGTGATCAGTTCCAAAGTGGGTCAGGGTTTCATCTGCACGAACAAGTCTCCAGCATTATTTCTCCTGGAGAGTGCTAACGTGCAAGCTCTACCGCAGGACTCCCTTGGTCTGCACACAAAGGGAAAAAGGTTGTCTCTGTCCCAAATAGCTCATAGTCACAAATACAAGTAAATGACAATGGATGCACATGGGAAATGTTGTCAAAGGACCATACAAGGAAATTAAGCTGCCTACTAAATGGCAGGGGGAATGTGGAACTGAATGATCTTAGGTCTGAGTTTTGTTTTTCGCTTTTCTACCAGCCTCTCTCTCCCTTTATTTCCTCTCTCTAGGATCTTAAGACATCTAACTCATTAAAAATCTTCTTTTTAATTATCTGCCAGGAAAAAAAAATTAGCATAATTAAGGACATTTAAATTTAGATTAACAACCAGCCTAATACATGGCACTGCTTCCAAGAACATTTCTTTCAAATAGCCATAGACTACCCAAAGATTTCATTTTGGTTCTGTCTAGATTTCTGTTCAGTGTAGCACTGAGAACGTATTTCACTGCATTGAACATTTCACTTGATCTGCTCAGCACTGTTCTCTCATTTTTGTGTCGTGTTCAGCCTCTTTTAAAAACACTTGCCTGAACACTGTTCCCTGTGCTGGGACCTATTTTTAAAAGGGCTACTTCAGCATGAAATGCAAGTAGGTCTGAAGGTTGTGAAACTTAAATATTAACCTTCAAATCTGTGAAATAGTTTGAGGTTCCAAAATCACTTTAAAACTAGGTTCAGGCATGGCAGTTTGCCTTTCTGGGTCTTTACACTTTGGTGGACAGCTGGATTGTTTGGTTTTGTCTTTCTTTTCTTCCCCTATTATGGTCATGAGAAAGAACCTGAGCAATGGAGCTCCACATTTCATCTGAGATGTGGGCAGCCACCTCCACTTGCTCAGGTCCACACTGCTGTGGCTCCTCATGAGTGACACTAACATCAATCAGTGTGGCAATTAGTGACGACTCCCCATCATATCCATCTGGCCTAATGCCTGCAAGAATAGAGTCTCACTGACCTGAGGTAAAGGGGAAGGATCCCCCCTTAACAAGACATTGAATCCCAGTGCTGTCGATAGGAGGCTGGACTTCAAAGGCTCCCTGTATCATCAGTGCTGAAGTGACTGGGCTTCAGGTGTTTAACTACAGGCAGTCTGAGTATCTCAAATTGCTATTGAATGCACAAAATAAATAAACCTGGCATAAATAAAATAGGAAAACATGTTTCCTTATCTCAGTTATAAAACCAAAGAGGTACGTTCATAGTTCGGTTTACACACAAAAAAAAATTGATTTCCTGAGCTTTGTGTTCTCTCCTTGCCTCTCTTTCAACTATCCCTTGGAAATTCTGAAGTCACCAGTCAGTTCAAGCTGACCTGTCAGCAAAGTAGAAGTGCCATGGAAAGTATGTCCTGCTAGCTGAGGGATCGGGAAAGCTCCTGACTGCACAGCACGGGGTGGAGACTGTCCTAATACCAGGGCTGTGCTCAGTGGAGGAATGTGCTAGAAGGACTCTCCTTTTGCTATATAGGCAATATCAGAAAAAGTCACTACCAAGCATCACCAGGAACTGGCTGAGTGTTCTTATGCTGTATTTGCATCCACTAAAATAGGCATGTTCTGCTGTGGCATGCTACTGCCAGTGGCAGTGTGCTGAGCATCCCTAAAATCCAGGATGTCCTTGTGACCAGACCTGACCATTCTGTGTGTATCTGATCTGCACTCACTCAGCAAGGTCTGACAATTCCGTGTCCAGAAACCCTCAACAAATACAGTTCTCCGAGCAACAAAGGCAATGCACCCTTAACACTGTCTCAGTAAATCCCTGCTTCAGTGTTAGTAGCCTCACCAGGGAAGGCTGCAGCAAGTTTATGCTCCCTATGGATGCTCCAGGATCCACAGTGCTGAGCTCAGCCCATGGTCACAAACCAGGTTTCGTCAGCTCCACCGCTCACAGAGATGCTTTGCTTTTAAGGTGAGAATATCCCTTCAGTGTGGAAAAAAAGTGAAGCCTGAATAAATTAAAACTGGGAGCTATGTTACACGTTACTGTCATTTAATTAACATCTCATAATGTGTTGCTTAAGGAATCAAGGCTCTATCAGGATAAAGCTTATGAGCATTTTCCCTGTTTAATCAAAAATGGAGATCACATCACATTTTATTTCTTTTTTAAAATTACACACTCATTGAAAAAACTATGATTAAATTTTACATTAAGCACCATTTCTTGAAATTCAGGCTTCTCCTAAAAATTAAGTGTCAAAGAGGAACATGGAACATAGTATATGAAATTTGGCAATCTGAAAGGATAGATGGAGGGGTTCATTTGACTTTATTAAATTTCATTCATCGTGCATTGATAATCATTTACAGTATTTATCTTTATAACACTAAAAATGCACATTCTGACATAGTTTTGGCTAGCCACCTCTTGTTTAGACAGCCTCGCAATTCTTTTTTAGTCTTGATATCCCTTTTTTTTTAACACTGGAGGATTTGGACTATCTTTGAAACTGTGTGTGCTATGTGCCTGCTTCTAGATGATAATAACTTATTTATTTCAGCCACCATGATTCAGATCAGAGGGAGGGCAAGGATGCTCAGATATGTTTTGGAGCAAAATATGAGACTGAGATAAAGTAAGGGGAAGGAAGCAAAGCATCTTTTACTGTAGTTGGGAAAAGGCATGCCTATTTAGGACAAGTTTCAAGCCTCCAGAAAGCCACAAATCTCAGTGCAGATTTCAGTTTCAACAGCTATGTTTTTCATCTGTATCATCCATCCTATGACTGAGCAGAACATTCCCTTGCCTGTTGACTCTGAGGTGCCAAAAAGTGTGTCGGGACTATTTTCCTGCATGTTTCACCATTGAGTGCATGGCTCCGGCACACTGAAATTACAGACACAATGTTCAGAGCCACAGAGGAAAGGAGAAAGAGGAGGGAGGTGCAGATGAAGGGACAGGCAGTTTGGAAAAGCTACTCAAGGATGAGAGCATAGTTGTTGTAAGAAAGGTGACTGGGGAAGAGACATATATTTGACAATTTCTGGTTTTTGTTTTCTCTTTTAACCCTAATAGCAAATAAGAAAATGCATGCCAAAAAAGCTATGTTGCAATATGGAGTAAGTGTAAGGTTTCTAATGTTGAGAAATGTTGGAGTTAAAGTTAAAAGTCAGGGGTGTAATGTCAAGTGCATCGGCAGAACAATGCAATCTTTAACTAAGTGATGTTATTCTTTCCTCAGGACCTCTACCTTACTCACAAGCTTAACCAGAGGACAAACTGGGACTGTTTACTGTAGGAAAGAGGAATGTGTCTGGGTGCAGGGCAAGGAGCAAAGCAGGAAGAGAAGTAATGGGTTTAGACTTTGAAGTACCCAGGAAAATGGCATGCTCTCCTTGCTGTCCTCCACAGCATCTCCATTGGATATTAGGCAACTGAGTTTTAGTTGTCCAAAGTAGTCACTGTGTGTGATCTCTCATTTGTTAGGTGCCCAACATGGGACCAAACACAACCCTCAAAACTCAGACCACATTTAGTTGGAGCTGGTATAAAGAGAAGCTGTGCTTCAGGCACCAAACATGTCATGTAATTCTGGTGCCTTCTGAAAATTCAGACCTGTTGGACTAATAACCCAAACGAGTGGACTTTGGCACTTCATATTTGTGAAACACCCTCTCCTCTCACAGCTGCATTGTGCAAATAAATTCATTGATGTTTGTGAAGCAATTATTCAGAAGAGCGAGCACAAATGCCACAGACTCGCCTCCAAGGGCTTTCATCAGCCACTTCTCAGAGGATAATTTGAACGGGGTCAGTAAATTAGGTATGGGGCCCACGTTCAATAAGCAAAATATAGTACTTAATAACTGCTTAATAAGTGCCCTGAATAAGGCCAAAGACCTATGAAAAAAATAGCGTGTGACTATGTAATTACAGGCTATACCACTGTGAGGATGCACAAGAGGCTGAAATACACTTCTGAGCACTTGATTACAACCCTACTATCACTCTTTGTAGAAGGACTTGGTGTGTAATCTCATGAGAGGTGGGTAATTTCCTTTTTGCTGTTGTAAAGCAGAGCTTCAAGCGTTGGAACAATGTGCCAGTGATGATCGGGTTTGTTTTCCAGTGCTATCTTTTCCCTGTATGGCATCAATGGCAAAATCATGTGCCACAGAGCTTCACCTGGGAAATAATTTCAAGTAATAATATCCTAGCCACTGAAAGGAGTAGGGTAATGTTTTCAAGTTGGCCTGAAACACATAGTAGATGGCTATCCTGATGACTTTCTAAGGGCTTAACTAAGTTATATTTATCTGAATTTGTCTGGAGTTGTGACTGACCTTATTTAATCATTAAGTGTAAGGAAACTGTATTAAATCTTTGCACTCTACCTGGCTAGACAGTGAAGAACAACTTGAATTATCTCACAACAGCGCTATGTATGTGCTGTTAATTACAGGTCATGTATATAAAATCTAATACATACTGGAAGTAATAATAATAATAAAGAAGAGGCCTCCAGTCTAAAAAAAAAAAAACCCAGCCATTGCTTCAGCTCTTTTGTTTTATAAAAACAAATTAGCCAGTTAGACAGGGCTTGGGTTTGAGCATCATATAAGCTTTTCTTGAAGCTGAGTCAAGGCAGGAATAAGAGGTTTGAAACCTAAATTATAGGGAAACAACAGTTGTTCTGGGTAGAAAATCATCAGTCTTCTCAGTGTTACCACCTCCTTTCAAGGCTCCCTCTGAACTGTGTGGTGTGTCTGTAAAAGAGAAAGTACAGTTGTATTTAGGTATTGTGCCTGGAGCTAGAGAAGCAGGCATGTAATTTGAGAGCTCTCTCAGAAACAAACTGTGAGGGGTCTGGTGGCTATGCTGGTCTTTGCCTGGACTCTGAAGGTGGAGGGTCTCTTCAAACAAGCTGCCTGAGACTTCTTCTTGTAGATCTTGGCAGGTCCCACAGGTCTATCCATGCCTCTGACCATTGCTTGTAGTGCAGGAATATCAATGTTTGCCCATTTGGGGCTACTTTTGCACAGATGTGTTCATGCATGTCTGAAATGGAGAAAAAAAGAGACCAAACAGGCATTCCTCTGCAGGTATTCTTGTCTTAGCTGATGTAATGATATTGATACGATTGTCATTTTGTGCATACAATTAAGAAAAATCATATTTCAACACATTTGTTTTACTCCAGAATTTGCTCTTCAGTAGCTGCCACCTCACTGTTTTTGGCAGGATGCCTTGGATGCCACCAACTATCAACACAACTGCTGGACCATGCCTTTGCCATGATTCCAGCCAACACCCAAGTGTGCACTTCAACACATAGTCCTGGAGATATCCTGCTGAGCAGGACCAGCGTGTTCCAGGTTTATCAGAGCTCTAGGAACTGAGTAGAATTACTGCTGCTCTGAGGCTAAATATGAACAATTCTGAGCTCAAAAGTCAGAGGCCAGGGAAATTTAAGTAAAATATACAGCATGGACTTACTGCAAAGGTAACAAAGTTCATCATGGATAATATCTGGTTAAATAGATTCAGTAAAATAAGGAAAACATACAGAAAATCTCCCATGAGTTTCCTTAGCCTGCACAATGCCTTTCTTGTTGCGTGCTTCATATTCTGTTTAGGGACCTGTGGTCTGAGGTGTAGGAAGAGAAGAGGAGAATGCTGTATTTTATGGGGCTAAAGGAAAAAAGTTTATAAACAATGGTAATAGTTACGTGCAGTTCAAAGCTGCAAAGATCTCATTTCATAATCACCATGTGACATGTCAGAGCCCAATGGGCACCGTTGTAATGAAGACTTCCCAAGCCCCTCTTAAATCATTAGGTTTTATTGTATTCAGGGAAAGTTATTGGAGACAAGGTCCTGGTAACTATAATTTTATTTTAGAAGTTACTGCTTATATCAGGTAAAGGAAATGAATCGATTTGCTGATTGCATCTGACAGAGTGATAAAGGTCACTTAATACCTTTTGAGCTTTTTATGCTTTTGATATCATATCTCATTTTCAGCATGAATGGAAACTCGATTGATTTAAAGAAAACTGTGTTTTAATTTCCAGCAGATGAGGTTTAGATCATCAGATGTCCATGTTTCCAACTATCATTAAAATTGTACACTGGATTGCTGCCTTTCTATACGTTGGCAGACTCAGCATGTAAACACACAGAGAGTGCAGATTTATGAGTCCTTAACCATAAATTTTACTCTAAACCATGGGCTTGACTGCCTGCACAGAGGGGGACAGTGTTCAGGTGGAGCGGGAGATAAACTTCAGATTCATGTTCCAGTCTGCACATGCCCCCCCATGTACATCTCAGTAGAAGTAGCATGGAAGATGTACCCTGTTTCCCTATAAAAGAGCAGTTGTTGCTTTTTAGCATATAATACCCAATTTAATAGCAACTTGAATATGCCTGTGGGTACTTATAGCTATTTTGGACATCTGGGGACCATAATGATTTCAATTTAAGTATTTCAAACCACAGAATGGCAAATCCAAGGCAAGTGAAGCTGCCATACTTTAAGCAAGGTCTGAACATACAGGATGACCCTTAAAACCAAATTATCATTATTCCAACAGTAACATTCTCCTGGGTGAATTAGAGACCTGATTGTCCTGATTTCCACCTTTCAAAGTACTCCCCATACCTTTTTCATTCATTCCAATGTAGAAGCCTTTCCCCTGTATGCAGCTGCCCCTGTCCCAGGTTTACTTCTTAAGCTTTTCTTCATCTTAACAGAGTGACTCATCCCCACATGCTGCCTCGCTGTATCCCTATGCTAGTTCATGATTTACAGCTGAGGAAGTAAGTAACTGCAAAGTGACTCCCTAGAAAGGCGCTTGGTGC
The DNA here is from genome assembly GCA_032466535.1 of Forpus xanthops. Classification (NCBI taxonomy): domain Eukaryota; kingdom Metazoa; phylum Chordata; class Aves; order Psittaciformes; family Psittacidae; genus Forpus; species Forpus xanthops. The sequence goes on along the minus strand of JASSUY010028400.1, from coordinate 78,228 downwards.
TGCTATAAGCCCAGAGACTCTTAGACTGATCTACTGTCCCAGCTCTGAGGCACGATTTGAAGCCATCTCTTTGCCTATTGTTCCCACCAAACATTAATGTTGGCAATAATATTCTAGGTCAGGATAACACAGAACTAAGAGAAGTAGAGAATCCTGGACCTGAGCATTTTTGAGCTGAGAAGATTAGCAGTTAATGGTAGGACAGGCACCAGCATGTCAAAGAAGTCACAAAATCCCAACATAACATATATGAACAGTTTAAAATACATATGGACTACCGTAGTTTTATGTGGCTGACCATCTCTTCTGCTTGCAGTCCTTGCTAATGTAAATAACTAGCATCCTGTGTAAAAACCCGTAATCATACCCCAAAAACAAGCCCAACACCAAAATTGTACTGCGCCCTAAATGCTATGCATTTCCCTGGGCACCTGGAAATGATAAGGAGCTCTGAAGTTGTCCTGTAAGTTCCTCTTATCTTCTACATTTGTCTTCTATTATGAGGGAAGAAACTGATATCTCTGTGCAGATAATCTCTGCTTATTATGAAGATTGAGTGTGTGTCAATACTATACAATCAAGTACCATGCAATCAAGAAGTAGCCTAGGCCATAACTGGCTGTTTTGTACAGCAGTAACTTAAGTCCAGTGCAGAATTTTTCCTAACTGCATATACATCTCTTTCAAAGTCTCACATTGGATGTATTCTTCACCTTCTGACTTCCTTTCTTTTTTGGTTATAAGATTTCCTGCATCATATAAAATATTAAGTTATTATGGGAAGGGCTGTTAAAATCTGATTTTGGAAAACAAAAGATTACCTAAGTGGAAAACGTTGTAAAGTGCTTTCTAGAGTATTCATATTCTGGATTTGTAAAATCTCCTTTTGAATTCTGCACTGATGCTGGGCCACAGGGCCTCCTTTGTTTATTACTCTCTTTTCCCGTGTTCTGCAAATTCTGCTCATAAAATGTCTTTGAAAGCCAAGCGAGAAATAGAGATACTACAAACAGCCAGGTATCTCAAGAGGTAGTCTTAAAATTTAAGCTGTTCTATATCTCCCAATAACCGATTCTTTGCTTTAAGCCTCAGACTTTGGTTACAGGGGTTTGCTTGTCATAATGTTATTATATAGCAATATAGATGTGGGCAAGGTTTTGCAGATAACTAAAGATAAATCCCTTAGGGAGGAGGTGGTTTAAACATAAGTTAAAAAAAGAGATAAATTCAACCTTTTTATAGCTAACGACAGTATTTAAATTAATATCTCATTTGCAAAAAGATGATGGTAAATCAGACTAGCTATTGAATAATGTTGATAGCAACCTCCTTTGCTAATAAACGTATGTCTCATACTGGAGGAGTATGCATATGCATGAAAACATTGGGAATATTCTGGCTTAGCCAGTTCTGATGCAGCATTCAACTTGCTAGGAATGTTATGCTTTGCATGAGAAAGGCACATCCTTTGTGGAGCTTCAGATATTGCCTTGTTTTAACAACATTTGCAGAAACAAACCATGATAACGATCACGCCTTATTGGGCATGAATAACTGCACTTTTCACGCTTTCGTGGGAGTCTGGGAAAGGAAAAGGATGATCATAGCTGAATGAGAGAGGCATCAGCCCATGTGTTCTGCTGAAACTAGGAGCATCAGCCGCACAGCTTATATGTGGATGTAAGCACAGTAGAGATAACAAAGTCCAAAATTGTGATTAGGAGGACTTCTTATCCAGTGTCTGCCTAATCCTGGAAGTACCTGAACTTTCAACGTGCCGTGCAATTGAGCTCAGCCCTCACACATGCTTTGTGTTGCAGCTCTGTGCAGCTGTGCCCCACAGCCCCTGTAGTCCAGGCTGAAAACAGGTATGGCTGCAAAATAGCACTGTGACTCCTTGTATTTGCAATGGCTGTGTCTGTTACATCTTCACACCAGTGTTTTGTACAACAGCCTGGTGGTTAGAGAGGGCAGGATTGGGGGAGACTCGCAGGTCTCCCTCTCAGCATTTTGTACAGATCGTATCCAGTAAGACCTTACCATAAACCACAGGGGCTAAGGACAGAACCAGTGTCTGTACCTCCTAGGAGATGTGTTCTCTGCATTACTCAAGCTAACTCTACTCTCTCTGCCTCATTCCAATGACATTATTTCTGCACATCTTTCTGCACAGTTGTGCCCTGGCAGCCCCATCTCAGCCTATAATCAAATAGGATGAGCACTTTTGGGGCTGGATGGATGTTAATTCCCATCCTCGAGGAGACCACATTGAACTGCACTTCTCTGTGCAGCCATTGCCCAGCCTCTGTTTACACCCCTCTGTAAAGGTCCTTTCACTTCTGGTAAAGTCTGCTTGAGAACTGCGACCTATTAGGCTATGGTAAAATAGCTGATGCCATACCTTGACATTTGAATTTAGGAGGAGATTTTCAAAGGCATAGGGGAGTTAGCCTCCCAGTAACATTTAACTTTTCATAGGATATGAGGGTTAGCTTCTAACATGCCTTGGAATAGCATCCTCTTTGGTATTGTTTATTTGACTCATGCCCCTTTCAAGAAGAAGGAAAACAATTCTGATCATTTAGAAAAACATAATTCTAAATGGATTCTGAAGTTATGCTAAGCATCAAGCTTTAATAGAAAAATCGTATTATTTTACAGTATTTCTTGAGACTATATCAATTCCAGACTCCTTGCAACTGTGCCATAGCTCTGGAAAACCATTCACAAATGTTAAAATAATCTAACAGAAGTAAATGAAATAAGGATGAAAAGAGTAGTGCTGGGCTGGGGTGGTTCTGCCACAGCTCCCATCTCCCTCTTGGTGTCATATGTGGCTCATGATCAGCATCTGGCTGTGTGCTTTGTTAGTATTTTGAGCACAGTAGTAGAGTAAGCATTCATTAGGCTAATTATTGTGAGCTATAATTTAACTCAGTAATCAAACTCATAAACCAAGCATTATCAAATTTATAAACTCAGCACGCTCAAGTGTCCTTAGCAATAATGAACTTGCTGAGTCAGATTATTCCCTTGCAATTGTTGATAATGCCAGAAATAGCTTTGGACTGTTCAATATTTTCCATTGCTGTATTACATGGACATGAAGAATTGGCAATGCATGAGAATCCTCAATGTGCTGAAATTTTTCACCATAAATCAGAAGACATTTTTTTGTTTGCTTTTTTTAACACTGAAAGATAGGGTTATTTAAATTTTTTTCCTCCTATGGCAGTGAAATCCTTCATTGCTTTTCATACCTCAGGCCCTCCCTCTTAATCATCTTTGGGTAAGACAAACAAGTATCTGGTATCTGCAAAACTTCATTTCTACAGATTCAGAAAACTTTGGCCTCTTTACATAGGTCAAATGTTGTGCCAACAGAAGCAGGGCTGACTTCCTAACATTGTTGTATTAACATACCTCAATTTTAGCCTGGGGGAGAGGGAAATGATGTTGTTTGGAATGAGATGGTAATTTACTTTCCATGCTTTCTCAGTCCTAAGGCATCTTTTCAGGATGAGACAGCCAGCTGTGTAAATTGAAATTGGTGAACAATTGTCCACTGGAGGCTCTAACATCTGAAAAGCAGAGTTATATGCTCTTCTCACTCCATGTAGAATATAGTGTTTTCATTTTACAGGGATAAGGGATTTACTGCTAAATTAATGGACATTTCAAACTGCAGTGGCAACACATGTTACCGCCTGCATTACTGGGAAATAACTTGCATCTGTGCAAGTTATCACTTGGCAAGAAAAGCTTCCGGTTGCTGTGTGATGGCACAAGAAAATAACACTTTCTACCCATGTGCCAGGGGAAATGAGGTCGCAGAATCTCGCCGCATGCCTTGCAAGTGGATATCTCATGTACAAGTTCGGACAAGCATTAAATTGGTTATGCTTCAACTTCTGATTTTTGTTTTCGTTAACATCTGCACTCTTACGTGGCCTGGAGCATTTTGTCCTTTTTATAGCTTTCCTCAGCAAAGCCGTGGAAAGCTGATCTCAAATTCACATTAATGGCCTTGGATTTTCAGGTCATTCCTTACAGCAAAGACTCCGTTCTGCTGCTTTTGTCATGGCATGACACCTATACCCCAGTGGATATCCTGGCCTTCACAGTCTATCTTCACATCAATGTTTTTAATTGTACTTGGCTAAGTCATTTGATCAGTCTCCAGAGTAACTTCAGCTTCTTGACCAAAAGGATCAGAAAGCTACCGCACTGCAAGCCACACAGCTCTATGGATTAATGGGAATTTGCCCTGCACACCACAAAAAGCTGAAGTCTGCAAAGGTTCATGTGTGATTGACTCTGATCCCTGAGCTTATTTCCTGTCTTCTTGAGCCGAGAAAAGGATAAATAATAGGTCTTGTTCTTCTGCAGCGAGACAGTGCAATTTGAAGAGAGTAATCATTGTGGTTATACATACAGCTAAGGCAAAGTTTCCAAAAATAAAACCCAAGAAGCTTTGCTTCAAGTGTCTTAACTGTGTGGCAAGACAACCTGGTAGAAACCACAGTGATGCTACCACCAGTGCAGCTGTACAATGTGCAAGTTGTTGGTATAAGGACAAGAGTAATGAATGTAGATGAAATATTAGGGAACATAATTGTGCGATCAAATAACTCAGGCTCTTCAGTCACTATCAGAAATAGCACAAGTGTGATAGTGAATCATCTTCTTTTCCCCTTCAGAGGTGGTGTGGAGCCTTTTCCACATGTAACGAAGCTAAGGGGTACATTCTTGCTAGCCAGGCTGAGGAACTTGCCCTAAGAGAGAAATTTTGCTATGAGAGATGCTTTTCTATAAGAGGATTTTTTTTTTAAGTACATTGCTGTCACTGAAGAAATTCAGAACTTCTGCCCCAGCTCAGGAGGACACTGATTGCTCTAGAAGCATGTTCACAACTCATTTTAAATTTAACACAGATGCTTATTTTTCTCTCCTCTTTTTTGTCTTTCTGGGTTTAAGAAAAGACTGTATGGTAACATTGACATGTTGTCAGTCAAATGTCAGGCCGTCTTTTTCTATTTAGACATGGTAGCAGGTCATTCTCAGGAGTGAAAGATAGGGTATGGCCCTGTAAGCTGCTAATGCATTGAAAAATAGTACCTAAACACTGGGAAATTATTCTAAATATTACTAAAAATGACAAATTCTAATTTTCTCAGGCTTAATCCTATGATGTATTTTGTACACATAACCACCAAGGTCAAAAGGAGATAAAAGACCTGGAAAATAACTGAAGTCCATCACATATGCCGTTGTTTATTCCTTCTCTAATAAAGGAGTTTCAAGAAGCAAAAACATATCATTATGGCTTAACTGATGCTCCTATAATAACTGCTTTTGATTGAGGAGATAAAATTAAATTAGCAGATAAGCTCTTTTATTTCTGATCAGCCACTAGCATATTTAATAGGGTGTAACTTGTCCCTTTAAAAGGCACAGTAACAAAAACAAACTGGAAGGCAGTCATTTATTAATCTATGTTTCTGTATAGCTATCTGGAAACTCCGCTTTGCTGTCATTATTTAAAGCTCATAAAAAAGACACACTGTCAGTGATTCTTCAGACTGGAATTCATGGGAATTGTGTAAATAAAACGTTTTCACTCCTCTCCTGTGTAACCAAATGCATAAATGTTGTTGTCTTTTTATTCTTTACAGATGGTTTGTATCTCCAGAGATTTATAGAAGAATTCATAAATTGGCATCACTGGTATGTAAGAAATGTGAAGCAGCCTCTGCTCCCATTGTTCCCTGACTGTGAACCTGCCACTGCCTGAAAGAGTTTACTTAAGATATTAGACTCCAGCACAGCCCCAGTGTGATTACGAAGCTGACCCTCCCCTGTTTTGGGGACTCCTAAGGACTAAATATACAGCTTGATAAGTAGGAATCATCATCTCTTTTGGTCATCTATTTCTTCATCCTTTCCTTCTCCTGCCCCAGCACTGCAGCCTAAGTGGACAGGAGATACTGATTAAGTAACTCAAAGCAAATGATTATAACCAAATGCTTTGCTTTGTGAACGCTCCAAGAGCTCCAGAATCATAAGTGAGCAGGAGCACTTGTCGTCAGGAGCAGCATATTCATCCAACAGTGACCTGTCAAATTGACTTGTTAGCATAGCTGATAATACTCTTGCTTTTTCACTGCTAGAGAAGCACAGGGAACATCACATGTGCTTTTAAATAGCATACAAAGAGCATCAGAAGGAAAGAAGAATGCGTTATTCATACTTTCACCGAAGATTTGCGGAAGGGCTGGGAATTGAATCCAGATTGTCTGGTCGCTTATGCAAGGCCTTATGCACAAGACCAGCCCCTCTTTTGAAGCTTGACGTTCTGGACTTTCTCTATTTGACAGTCCTTTCCCTTGCTCTCATTTGTCTTTTGGATCCATTGAGTTGTTCTTGTGAAGATATCTAAAATCACAGCACACAAGATTTTGCAACATAGGTTTTTTAAAACCTGTGCTGCATATATGTTGTATCACACAAGTACGATGTAAATACATATCCTGCTTTAGGTCAGTGGAACTACCCATAGGAGACTCAGCTGTAGAAGAAGAGCAGCTCACTCACAAAATAAGCCCAAAAGCAAGTTAGTTCTGAGATATTCCCAAGGCATGTATTATACACCACTGTGGTACCATGTGCTTTCCCTGCAGAATTAATATCTACATCATATCTCTTCTTCCTTGAAAAAATACTGGCACATCATGGAGACTGGGAGGTGAATTCAATCTTTTTTCTGGAAGAATTAGAGGGAAATTCAGTACTGTGACAACCATTTACAATAAAAATATCTTCTGAAAGAGGAAAGGCCTGAAATATTTTCAAAAAATGTATAAAATTTGGATTAACCTGATTTTTTTAATGAATTTGCCCCATGAATTTGACCTCTTAGAAAACACTGTCCCCACAGCTCAGGTGCTTCATAATTTACGTTTTTTTCTCACAGGGGTATATTTGTCACAAAGTTTCCTATACATGTACTCACCTTACACCCTACATGACTGTGGGGTGATTTATTAAGACCTGAAGAGATTAGGACTACAGCCTAAAACTGGAAATTTCCAAACAGTGACTTTGTACTTGTGAAGGTGCATAGGGATCCTATCCTGAAGCGTAATAAATACTCATTTTATGCAGAGCCAAAGACCATAATCCAGCCTGGATGCAACAAATCCCTGCATTTCTGTGGCCAGGTAGATGTGATGTCATTTTCTCATACTTTAATGGTTAAACAGTACTTGGCAAGTGAAGATAGGTTTATCTGCCATCCAGGTTTACAGAGTCATCAAGGCAGGTCCAAAGATTTCACTCTGCCTGGACCTTACAAAAGGAGACAGAAACAACCTTTCATTTTCCCCACTTTTTTTTGTCACTGCTGGGGCTTAAAGACTCTTTTTCTGCATTCATTGACTCCCATAGGCACTCATATTTTAGTTATGGCAACACTTACAGCAGTCAAGAATCCACTTTAACTGAGTACCTCCAAGAATTAAGAGGAATCTGAGCAGCTGTGAAGGAGTCTGTGGGACCAGGAAAGAGCCAAATCCCAGATTCATCTGTGAGATTCCAGGGAGCAGGGATGTAGCTTGATTTATGGGGAGGCGCAAACTCTCCACAGGAGAATGCAGAAGGAAGAGCCTCAGGGGAATCTTTGATGAGAGAAAACAATCTAGACATAAATAAAGACTTCAACGGATTTGTCCCTTCATTATTTTGGAGCCTGATCCAAAGCCCCATTAAGTCAATAGAAGAACTCCAGCTGGGGTTTAGGTGAAGAACTGAGGGTGCAATTTACACACAACTCATGTCACTCGGGAGCATTTCTGTATTATAGGGAAATATGCTTGTTAAAGCACAGAGCTGACACTGAGAAGCATTCAGCTATTACAAGATATTCTTTCATTGAGTTACTTGTTACTGTCCAATAAAATAAAATATAGGAAACCCTTTAGTGTTTCATCAAATACTTGTTCATTTCAAAGGGCACCGGTGTTCCTGTGTCTGGCTCACATATTAAAAGTTTGCCTGCATATTAAGTTCCATCTTTTTTTGTCATAGGCTTAGCTTCAGATCTTTCCATGACTTTTACTAGGGGCTATTTTTGAAGGATTCAGGACTGTTTTGCCAGTATAACCTTTAATTTCTAATGAGTGTTATTTCAAAAGAGACTTTTACATTGGTAGGTAACAGAAAATAAAGTTACCTTGAAATTTCATAAGCATTATTTAGTCTGTATCCACTAATAAATCCCATCATACATCCTGCTGTCTAAAATGCTAGAGGTTACGATTTGTTCCTATTTGGCATCCAGAAGTTCAAGAAACAATTATTTCACTTGAGGGAAGCTTAGACTTTTCTTTTTCTACCATTTGATTTTTCATTTGCACAGCCAGGTAAAATTATTACTACCACCACTTTTAAGAGGTTTTAAAAAGATATTGCATTTTTTCTTCTTTTTCAGTCAAACATTCTCCTTCGAATATTACAGTGATATAATCATATTTTAATCACAACATAAAGATGTCTCATTCACTTTTCACTTCCCATTTCTTCAAGGCCCAGTATAAATCCAATTACAATTTTTGCAAAGGCTTTCCTTGGGCATTAGCAGATTTTAGATAAGGAACAAAGCATGCCATAAATTCACATACATATGCATTGTGTGTGTGTTTGTCTATAAAAATCACTTGTAAACAATGTTAGGTTATTTGGTAAATGTACACTGTTATAATGATATGCTCCTTTTAAAAATATATGTATATATGCATAGATGCTGCAATAGCCCATTCACAAGAATAAGCTTTTTAAATCAATAACAGATATAAATCTGTGTCTGTGGTTCCAGTGACCCCAATACATTGAAATCATCCATATTTGTGGGGGGTTGTTGAATTATATTATAACAGACCTTCTGGGTTGTATTTTTTACATTTAGATATGTTATAATAATTGCCCTACAATACCTGGGAGACAATTGAAATGAAATGAGCACATGGAGTCCTGTGGTATGAAATATTTCTCCTCTTGAACTGCAGGGATCCTTTCAATGCTGTTTTACTGTTAATAAATACATAAGCAGTTTTGTCAGTTTAAGGGGCTTTTTGATTTTGTTTTAAATCATGAAAATTGGAAATCTTTTGGGAGGTTCTGAAAACGTGTTTGAAAAACTAATCAGAAAGCTGTTGTGAGCAGTAATACCCTGTATTTGCCAAATCATTTTCTGTTCTTTAGAGCAACTTGAACCATTTTGTTTGCTTAAAAATAGAGCAAAAATGTTGCAGCCCAAAGTTTCTTCTTTCCCCTTACATCACGAGTTAGATATTAAATATATCACTCACATACAAATGTAAACATCATCACATGAACCTTTCTCTTTTAATCATGCTAAATTTTGCCATTAATACTTGAATTTTCCTTACCCTCTGCGTGTGTACGCATTTGAGTGCATGCGTGTGCCTCTGATCTGGCTTATACACTGTACTAAATTGTTCAGTAAATACACTGCAGCAGGATAAGGTCTAACTGGAAGAAAATTGTTGTGAGTTACAGGAAATTAAAAAATTCCTGCAATACCAACCCACTACTCAAAGTCAATCTGTGGTATCCCACAATCCACTCGGCTCTGAAGTCAAGCCAGAATGATTTTTGAAGAGTAATTTCAAGCCTTATAAAGGGTCACATCATGTATTAAAGCCATATTTGCTTCTGTGTTTTGTAAATTTTGAACTCATTACTAAACCTTTGTCTCTTACGCTGTACGTCTGGCTCTGAACTCTCCTTCATCAATCTGATCCTTAAAACTCCCAGCAAAAAACATGCAACACATTTTGCATGTGAAAAGGTGGCAAAACATAAATAGTTACAATCTCAAGGTGCCAGCATTTAAGGAAGGCTCTAAGAAGCTTATCTTCTTTTCTTGTACTTAGGATAGGAAAAGCTCAAGCAATACGTTGGCCAAAACTGATAATTTCTGACCACCTTTGGGAAGTGCTGAGTGCCCTCAACTCCTGTTGACTTCGCAAGAGATTAAGTGAGCTCAGCACCTCCCAGTATCAGTTCCACGGATATATATCTATATCTATTCACATACACACACATACATGTAGAATGAACTGCTAACAAATAGTGGATCATCTACTCTTTTCCTTAGCCAAATTCTTTATGACAGGATCAGACCCAAGGTTAGAGGTAAAACCACATGCAATTTACAATAAGCAAAATGTGTCTATAAACAAAATACAATTGGAAATCTGGGAATCATTTATGCAGAGTGCTGGCAAAGTGCAGGCATATGTGTACAAAACAGTGCAGCACCTCTACAGATTTCAGCAGTTCCATTTCTGATATTGCTAAACTAAGCCTTTACCATAACTTGGGATGGATGAATAACACACTGTTAGTTAAAGACAAAGTTTTTTCCCCCGCTACACATTCAGAATTGGGATGGGACTGCATATCTTAAAACCCAACAGAGCTCTGCACACAGCTTGGGCTTTGATTCTATTAAGCTCTCTTCTTCTCTAGGATACTATCCTTGATCTGCTGTCACTCAAGGATACCCACAGTATTTCATTATGTGCCTACATCACATATTTACACTGTCTGGTCTAAATTCCTCCTGTTTTCTCTGAATACAGCCTTTTTTTTTTTTATTATAATAGTCCTGAATCAGCTAGAAGAATCTGGAACAATCTAAACAGGCATTCAAGGAAGATGTCCAGGAAAGTGGTTGCAAAATTAAGATGAAATGCAGTTTGGGCAGGAACAGCAGCCCTCAGCAGCACACATGATGGACAACTTGGGAAAACATCCCATCATATGGCTTTCCTTCTCTCTATCACATGGATGGCCCAGACAGATCTGACATGAGAAGCTAGAGGAAGCACATGTCTTGGCCCTGATTTCTGCCCTGTGGAGGATATGGTCAAAGCTGGCCAGGTAGTTAGCAGAGGAATACCCACTCCTGCAAGTCATGTAGGCTTTCTTAAGCTGCCAAAATATGCTAGGGAAGCTACACAGACAGCAGGCTGGGTCTGGATGAAGCTCCGAGCTTTACTGATACTCCAACATGCATGCACTAGGTCAGTAAACACTCACATGCACCTCTCATGCCTGTACTGCCATTTCTCTAGAGCTGCAAGCTCCAAAATAAACTCTGGAGACACGATACAATAGAAACACACTGGCAAAGGCAAGTAGGTGAAGACAAACAGGTCAGAAGAACAAGATGAGAGGATTGTTTCAATGTCCAGTAGGTCACTAATATGGAGGAAGAAGACCGAATCTCTGTATTTCAGCACTGGGAAGTGGTTACACTGTGTGAAGAGTTGGAGCAAGAGTTACAATACCACCCTGAGACCTGTGAGGCCTTGAACCAAATCCTTTTTCTACCAGGAATGCTTTATGAGGCCCTGGATAGCTCATTTTATCTACATCTTCACTGAAGAGATGCTCAGTGGCACTCAAGCTGCCATGGATGACAGGGGTTAAGACTGAACAATGCTATCTCAACCCTTCTGGCATGCTGGACAACTGAAGTTAGAAATCCCACTACATTGAAATGTTTGGGGTTCCAGTGTTTAGTATGAAGACAAACATCTAATCCCTGTAACCCTTATTCAGCTTGCAGCAGTTTTGGGCTGAATTCAAGAGAGCAATGGGTTATTTAGACTACGCAATCTCCAATACTGCCAAATTCTGGTTCTCTCTACAATCAATAGGAAATAGCCTTGATGCTTATCCTAGCAACTTGAATAGGAAATTTAAATATAACCTCAGTTTCTCCCTTGTAAAATGTGAACAATATTACTCATTAGAGCAAGTAGCATCCTATAGGTGTGGAGAGGTAAAATATTTTGAGGAAGATTATGGGATTATCTCATGCTGTTATGATGTGGCACTTTTTCATGATAGAGCTCACGAGAACTGAGTCTAAACCAGAACTGGACAAAATTAAAGGATTATGGAGGCTTCAGAGGTATTCTGCTACAACTTGTGAGATACTAACTTTGCTCCAAGACAAATGAAACCCAAATCCTTGAGTCTCATAATACAAGACACGTAAGCAGTATATGTGATTTCTATGAATCACTTGCCATCTGAGAGGGGAAATAGTACAATATTAATAAGTTTCAACCTGAAGAAAGAATTAAATACAAGTCATCAGAGGTGAAAAAAAAAAAAAAGGCAAAAAACATATACAAAATATATTACAATCAACATTAGGATAGTGATATAATATCTGGCCAAATATGCAGGGGGAAAAACTCTAGAAAAGGAGAAGAAAAATGAAAGTTTATTTTTATTGCAAGGAAATTATACTGCGTAAAAAAACAGCATGTTGGTGTTATATGCGTAATACAATGCTTACAGGATTTAAACATATTAATTTTTGATCTATATTTCTTAAGGTAGACATAACGCTCAAAGGATATTACATACTGCCTGTCTTTACCTGTACTTATCGCAGCAGTTCTGCTTCTAATGGAACACAGAACCTTTTAAGTCCCAATAAGATGTAGGCTAAATGACATGCGAACACCACTCTGCCTATGCCATGATTATACATGTGGTTGTCATAAAATTGTGTTGATAAATTTCTCCAAAACTGTACATCTCACATTTGGGGGTTTGTTTTGAGATAACATGCATCAGAACCACAAAATGAAGAGGCATACTTGGAAGTTCTGTGTGTCTAATTTAGAAATGTATTCAGCCAAAAGATGTCTCCCTGGAGGCTGATGGAAAGAGGTTCTGCACATGCACATGCTAGGAAAGGCATTGCTCCAGTATGATCATTATAACCCCTTGGGCACCCCATGCTAATTTGAAGGCAGACCAGGTGACTACCCACATACAGGCATTGGGTTCTTTAGAGTAACTTTAAAACCTCATTTCTAACAAATGCAGCATCCCGTTGAAGTTGGTTGCTGGGAAGATTCTGAATATGTATTGAAGAAACAAACATGCAGTCAGTTTAGATTAAAAATGAGGCATATCTTCCAAATTTTCCACAAATTACACATTTGTTTCTGTACATATCCCCTTCTCCCTTTCCTTTCCTGAAAAAGCAGGGAAATCAAATGTAATAGAATATCATCATCATACTCTTCTTGTATATTATATGGCATCTGTTGAGGAGATAGCAATAGCTAACTCACAGAAGCAGTTTTAGGCTATTTTGTAGTGGCACCCAATGCCACTACATTAAGGATAAAATTTACTTATTGAAATATTTGCACAGCTGACACAGAATGGATTTTCTGCAATGGATATAGGCTGCAAAAAGAAAAGCAAAACTTAACATGGAAAAAAATGGCAGTTCGTAACAGGACAGTGGCAGCTCTACCATAGCTGTGGTTAGGATTGTTTCCTTTATAAATCCAGGTTTCCACTGCCATTTCTACAAATCACAATAAAATATTTTGAGCTTAAAGTAGAGCATATATAGCCCTTGGCCAGGAAATTGCTTGGGCAAATTTTAGGTCATATGTCGGACATCCAATATTTTTTTGAAAATGAGACATAGCTTGTGCTATGTAGTAGCACCTTCAATAGCTGCTGCAACATGTGGCTCATCCAAGAAATATACAAAGATATATTCATGCACTTAAGATCAAGTCTGAGATGTAAAAAGCATCTCAGTATACTTTTAAATTCCTCTTAAGACAAATTCAGACATACAAGAGTGGTTAATATATAAATCTTTTAGAATTACAGCAAATGGGAAATTTGCCATGCTGATGAGATAAATGAAAAGCAATTTTAGCAGAAATGTCAGTCTATAGGTCAGTGCTATCACTGCAGTATGTGCCTATCTCTGGACTGAATGAATGAGGACTATCTTTGGATAACTGAAAGAACATGAGAAAATGAGACACCCATCCTTAAAACAGTAGTTCCCTGTATGTGAACTACTCTACTGTATGTATTAGAACTGCCAAAAGGCAGTTTGGGGGCTTTTTAGGTAGTGTATATAGAAACATTTGCCTCCTTAATCAGGTATTTGGTGATAGAATACTGAATTATGCTAATTAACAACCCTAAGACAAGTGATTAAATGTACCTGGACACTGGTACATTTACAGCTTTAAGAGTGTCTGGTTCAAGAGAAGTGATTCTTGGACAAAATCCTCCATTGAAGTTAAAGAGAACATCACCACTGAATCCATTCAGCAGAGCATTTACTACCTGCCAGTTTCGTTGTGTCTATGCTACATGGTTGTGCCCACACTCCACACTCTGGATCCACTCTTGTCCATGTGTTCATCTGTACACTGTGGGCTGTGCCATTTATTTTGGGTAAATTCATGCACACAGAAGGAGCTTCAGGAAGATCCAGTGGATTTCTGGCTCAGGACACCCAGGAGGTCAATGGTGGATACAGCTCCAGAAAGCATGTCCAGGACACACAGCCCTGGAGAACATTTGAGGTTTCCAATTTTTCATTCTACTTTGAGGGTGTTTCCTCTTTCTTATGAAATTAAACTGTAGAAAGAGCTAGATTTATAAAAATACTATATCCGCCACATTTTAAGAACCTGTATATTATCGATTTTTTTCTTTAAAAGAATTCCTCTTTTTAACATGCCTGTGGGTCAATGTATAATTCAATGTGCTTTAAGCATGACGATGGAGAAGTATTCATAACCAAAGTTAAATTTCTCTTCACAATGGAACATATGCATATCATCATGTGGAATGATGATGCATCGCTATACTGACTAACATATTTGTGGTACTGCTTCTCCAGGAATTTGATTCCTAGCAATATAAGATCAGGTCCATTTGATGTTTATATTGAATCTTGCCATTGGTTTTGCCATAATTGAGCTGCTTTTGATAATCTGTTAAACAGTTTCTGGAAGCTATTCAAGTGCTAAAATATCTTTTTATTAAGCTAATGAAAATCACTAGCCTGATATAAAGAGAAGCAATTATGAAATCCACCTTGGAATAGCTTAACATCTTTCATTTTGTCCTGGTAATATCACTATGCAGCCATACTTTTAAATAGAAGCCATCATTTTAAAGGGTTATGACTGACTGTTTTAAGTTAGCTGTAAATTTTGGTAATACCTTAGGGAAGTCCCAAATGCAAACTGATACTTGATACAAAAGTACTAAGCCTCCAAAGAGTCATTAAAAATTCCTTCAAAAAAATAGCAACCAAATTAATATATAATGAAATGATGAAATCTCTACGTGAAATGTGGGGGCACATAAATGTTCAATCTCCGTTTCTAAAAAGTCATTAGAAAAATTCTCTGCTTTTGTCTTACTGGAGATAAAATAGGTCTGCTCTAGCCTGGAAGTCTGTACTAAGAGAGAAGTTTGACAACCAACAGAGAATACAGTTCTTTCTCACTTGTCTTTTTAAAATAACCATTTATACTCAGTTTCATTGAAATCATGGGCTGCAGGTTTTGATGTTGAACCCTGCAAATTAGTTCAGCTAAAGATGAGATTGATCAAAACTCCCATTGACTTCACAGAGCCAAGAATTTAATGCCAGACTCAAGTATCACTAAAGTGAAAGATGTTAGGAACATATGATGAAATCCAAATGCCAAAAGCAGTCCATACTCCACTTTTAATGATGCAGAATTTACACTTTTGACACACCAATCAGAGCATAACCTAAACTCCTGTCATCCAATTCCTTCATTCTTTCACATTTCGATTCCATGGAACTGACATAATCGAAGATTTGAAGCCAAATAAACTCACATACTCAAGCAGCACATCACACTAACCTCTATATTACTTAAGTGGAGTAGATGTCTCCTTCTACTTTCTAATGGTTATTTATTTCTCTAATTACCTGATATTGGAGAAAATAGAGACTTTCCTGAAAGAACAGAGGGTGGAAAGATGAATTAGCCCCTTGCAGAATAGATATCTCCATAACAAAGTTGACAATATATTTGAAAAATCATGGCAGTCAGGAGAAGTTCCCAATGACTGGAAAGAGGGGAATATAGCTCCCATTTTCAAGAAGGGGAAAATGGATGAAGCAAGTAACTACAGAGCAGTCAGCCTCACCTCTGTGCCTGGCAAAATCTTGGAGCAGATTCTCCTGGAGGGCATGCTAAGGTACATGAAAACAACAAGGTGCTTGGTGACAGCCAGCATAGCTTCACTAAGGGAAAATCCTGCCTGACCAATCTGATGGCCTTCTATGATGGGGCTACGGAACTGATGGACAGGGGTAGAGCAGTTGATGTCATCTACATGGACTTGTGCAAAGCGTTGAACATGGTCCCACATGACATCCTTGTCTCTAAGTTGGAGAAACATCAATTTGATAAGTGGACCACTTGGTGGATAAAGAACTGGCTGGAACATGCGAAGAGTTGTGGTCAATGGCTCAATGTTCAGCTGGAGACCAGTAATGAGTGGTGTCCCTCAGGGATTGGTGTTGAGACCAATCTTGTTCAACATCTTTGTCAGTGGCATGGCCAATGGGATTGAGTGCACCCTCAGCAAGTTTGCCGATTATACCAAGCTGTGTGGTTTGGTTGGTATGTTGGAGGGAAGGAATGCCATCCAGAGGGACCTTGACATGCTTGTGAGGTGGGCTGATGCCAACCTGATGAATAACCATGCCAAGCGAAAGGAGTAACGGGTTCAAACTTAAACAGGAGAAGTTTAGATTGGATATGAGGAAGAAATTCTTTACTGTAAGGGTGGTGAGGCACTGGAATGGGTTGCCCAGGGAAATTATGAACGCTCCATCCCTGGTGGTGTTCAGGGCCAGGCTGGACAGAGCCTTGGGTGACATGGTTTAGTATGAGGTGTCTCTGCCCATGGGAGGGGGGTTGGAACTAGATGATCTTAGGATCTTTTCCAATCCTAACTATTCTGTGGTTACTTATGTTCTTGAGGTGTACTTTTATGGCCACTTTCTCTACAGCATGGCTGTGAATTTTGAGAATGCTCATGGGGCAAAGCTGGACCCCCTGCTCTCTATACAATGCTGTGCTTATTTCCTGGATTTGCTTGAGACCTATTTCACCATGGTGATTAGCTGGCCACTCTCTGAAAGCCTTAGCTGAAGCACATACATGTCAGCAAAGGCCTCCTTATTAATTTCAGCAGTATTTTGATCAGGCCCCAACTCTTTGTATTTTAAACCTCTATGGGCAGAGTTTTGTTCTGCCTTTACAAGAAGTGCATGACAGTACATGAAACTTAAGGATCTGAAGCCCTTTGCCCTACAGCCCCATGGCTCTCAGCTACCCAATGCATAGACTGGTATAAATCAGACCACCTTTGTGCATTATCTTCTAAGTTACTGTGATTCTGCTACCATCTCCTGCCTGTCCTTAGTGGATGCTTTCACCTGCCCTGCCATATCAACCATGACACCATGCACAAGGAGTCTGCTTGTATACCAATAAAGCCAGAATAAATTCAGTTTTCAGAAGCTTTGCTTTATTATTCAAGATACAGGGGCAGGAATAGAGACATCAAAAAATTTTGTCTTCTTTCACCAAAGTCTTTCTGTTAAAAAATAAATTAAAAAAAAAAAAAGATATTGGTTGTAACATCCTCCAAAAGGACAGTTCAGGTTTTTACCTGTTTGAATCCATATTTCATTGCAAAGTTCCTTTCACTTTTATGGAAAAACAAGTGTTGCAATTCAGTATGAAAACCTCATGGGCATCAAGAATAACTGTGTCCCATCTGGCCAAGTGAAATGCTTTTATCCATAAAACATTTGTTATTTCAATCATAATTTCAGGAAAAAAAAAATACCCCCAGAATATCCTTTTATTTTTACAGTTTTTAAACAATAATTTTTGATTGTTTGCTTTGGAGTTACCAACAAGCCAAGAAATCAGTCTTGTTCTTGGAGATCTCCCCACTGTTAGAAGGCAGCATGAGAGGGAAAGTACCGCTGTGCTACGTGAGACAAGAGATGAGAAAATGAGGAGCAAGACTGGGAAATAAAAGGCAAAGGGTCAGAAGCTGGAGAGAGGAAGGAGTGAAGGCAGAAGTAAGAAATGGGGGGAACAAGATTATTCCCTTTCCTGCTCTGGACTTCTGCTTCTTGCTGACCTCATACTTGGTGCATTCAGGGACTCCCCCAGCATGGAGTACAATGAAACTAGCTAGAAGCCCAGAGCCAAAGAGTAAGCGGTAGTACAAAGCCCCCAGCAACAATAAAAATGATGTGTTGTCAGTTATAAAACAGGTTTTGGATCTAGAGAGAAAGAGGATGTTCACTTTTTCAACAAGGCAAAATTCCATGGAGGGCAGATACTGCTGGGGGCAGAAGGGGAGGAGAAGTTAAAGGGAAATCATTCAACCAAATCCAGCTTTCTGTCAAGTCAGCCTTGTTGGCAAATATTCAATTAATCTTGTTTAGGGTATATTCTTAAACTTGAGACCATTTGTTAAATCTTTGCATTCCCTTCTTCCTGTTTAATGTGAATCTTGAAGCCCAATTAAACTTACATTCCTCTAAATTATATGTGCCCTTAGAGTAGGAAGAGTTGGTTTAAACATGGAAGTTAGAGCTGGCGAGGTACAGCCTATAAGTGGGTTACATCAGTTACAGTGGGCAAAATCAAGTATATTGGCAGACTACATACATACCTATATTTGAATATGATCACAGAATAAAACTGTCATTGAAAAAATCATAAGTAAATACAGAAATACCATTTTCCTTCTTATAGTTTTTTTTTTTAGCCTGTAAGCAATGGTTTTATTTGCACAGAAATACCTTGCACCTGTAAATTTAGACAGAACTAAGCAGCCAGACAATGCCTCTTCTGTTCCTGAATTTTAGATGCAAGCTCGCAGTGCAATAAGTTAGCTCAGGCTAATTTTGGTGGGGAGAAATCTCTATTTCACACCTGGTATGGTCACCTTCCAATTGACACTTCATAATGCTTCCCCCCCCGACAGACTTAAGTGGTCTCCTCACATGTGTATTGTCTAGGAACTTACCAGTTGGATCATTGCCACTTTGTCTGAAGGCTGCAAAGCAGAAAACATCAAGCTATTTTTACTTACATACTTTAGAAGAAAGCCTCCTTGTGCAATAGCTTTACAATACTAAAGCCAGGCATCATTCATCTATCCAGATCTCTGCACGTTTGGACCTCCTTCCTGTCTAAGTGAAGGTCAAGGATCCCAGAAGTGCTCATCAAAGACATCTCAGAACGGTTCTCCCTGTCTGCTCTCGTGAGACCTCACCTGGAGTACTTCATTCAGCTCTGGGGCCCCAAACATAAAAAGAATGCGGACCTGTTGGACCGAGTCCATAAGAGAGCCATGAAGATGATCAGAGGGCTGAAGCAGCTCTACTGTGGAGACAGGCTGAGAGAGTTGACATTGTTCAGCCAGAAGAGAAAGCTCCAGGGAGACCTTAGAGCAGCTCCAGTGCCTAAAGGGGCTACAAAAGGCATGGAGAGAAACCTGGCTACAAGAAACTTTGTACAAGGACCTGTAGAGACAGGGCAAGGAAGAATGTCTTTAACCTGGGAGAGAGGAGGTTGAGATGAGCTGTTAGGCAGAAGCTGTTCCCTATGAGGGTGCTCAGACGCTGGCATAGGGTGCCCAGAGGAGCTGTGGCTGCTCCATCCCTGGCAGTGTTCAAGGCCAGGTTGGACACAGGGGCTTGAAGCAACTTGCTCTAGTGGAAGGTGTCCCTGCCCTTGGTAGGGGGTTGAAACTGGATGGGCTTTAAGATCCCTTCCAACACAAACCATTCTAAGATGCAATGATCAAGAGCTGTTGAACATAACCAAGCCATTTCTTTCCATACTATGAGAATCAGGATTGGATTTGGACATTGAGCACCAGGTTCACAGTCCAGTTTTATTGAGGAGCATGAAAGATGTTACTAATCCCAGTATCAATGACTTTGAGAGGGAGAAGACAACTCTTGGAAGCCAAGATCTCTCCTCAACACAAATAAAGATGTGCAAGCTGCAGAAATACCATCATGGATTTATAGCCTCACAGCTGTGGGGATCTGAGCTGCTATTTGTGTTTGCATTGCAAGTAGGGTAAACTTCTACAAGACACAGGAAGGCTTTTATATGGAACTGACTGATTCAGTCATCTCAGGTAGAAGCAAACTGGTAGTTGTGTTCTCCACAGTCCACCTCTTCAGATTCATGGCATAGCACAGAAATGCCAATGTTTAAATCCTGTGCCTGCCTTCTTTTTCCCACTGCCTGTTATATCCAGGCCAACGCTTCCCCATGAGGCTCTCCCTTCAGTGGCATAGACTCAATTGCTAAAATTTCACCTGAAATCTTGAAGGTTGAGCAAAGCCCTCTTTGACCACATAGACTGCAGATCATACTGTGAGGAACATTTCACAGCCTGGTGTCCCTGCTCTATAGCTGGTGTTTTGCTTCAGAGTTCTACCACAGCACTACAACAGGTACATTTCACAGCTTTCCATCAAGGAATTTCATCTAATGCAAAGCATAATGTCTTGGCAATAGGCAAAACTCTTTCTGCAGAATATTTTATAGCATGCACACGGAAAGGCATCAAGAGAGTAAACACCAATTAGGGGAAAGGCTAAGAACACTGTTAACCCCTAAGGTTCCAAGTAATCATCACCAAAGTCTATTTATTCAACCGTGGAATTTGTGTACAACCACAGGGGATATAAAATGGAATTGAAATCTGAGAAAGGGCTAGACTATGACTCCAACATAACAAGGCAGAGCTACTTTGCTCATTCTAGCAAAGGCATTGCTGCCCTGTGGATCACACAGCATAGCAGCATTTCAGCGTGTGGTGCTACCAAGTGCCCTGCTAGATTTCTCTTTGCCTTTTAAAATTAACTCTAAGTAAACTCTGTGTGCTGAACCAGCTCACAGAAGATGGCACAACTTCAGAAATAAGGGCTGCCTGAAAAGGACAAATGTTCCCGGCAAATATGGGCAACTAAGAACTCTCAGTAAATCTCTAATCCTTCAACACCAGTCAGAAAGCCTTGGGAGGATGCACAGATAGATGTATTGAAGAGGAGGGTAAAATGAGAAAGTGTACAGTTTCCATTCTGTCTCGCAGTACCAGCTATGGTGAGGGCATCTCACACTTGAGGAGAAAAAACATCTTGTCTTTTAAGCAAAGTGAGCAAAGATCATCAGTCTCTTGCTAGTGACCTCCTAGAACCTCTGTACCTCAACTGATAAGACTTCAGAGTGTCAATCTATGCCAGTTTAGCTCTGACTGAAAATGGGATTGGGAACAGGAGCTGCTGTGCAGGAAATGGAACGTAAGACTGATCCTCCACGCCCTCACCTTGGAACTAACCACACAGAGCACAACAGAAACCTATAGACTCCTAAAATGAAGAATGCAACTTTGGGAAATGAAAACGAAGAATGCAGAGAGCTTCTAACATGCATCTTACAACACCGTTGAGATTCTCTTGTTTTTCTTCCCCAAAAAGTGTAGACACTGAGAGCAGGGCTCCCACCAGAGCAAACTGCAGCTTTTTCCCCGCACAAAGCTTCAGACATGTAAAACAGGAGCTTCTGCAGGACCCATTTTCACCCCTTCCCTGACCAACACCTGGGACACAGGCAGGCCATGGAAAGAGGAGAGTTGTGTTGGGGCTAGTAGACCCCAGACCTACAGTCCAGCTAGTGCACAGCATGTTAGCTACATGTTGTTTCCCCTGTCTCACTCATCAGGAGTGGTTGGAAAGGGCAAACATTATTAGTCTGGGGACAGCATTGTGCCAGCATCTCTGCACAGCTCTCAGATCAGGTATCTGCCAGCTCTGAGCACTGCCAGAGGACACTGACTGTCTGTAAACAACCCAGAGCTGTAAACAAGTGCGAGCATTTGCATAGCATCAAAACACGGACACTCTTGACTCTTGTTGATTTTGTTTTTACACTGTTGCATTACTCATTTTAAGCTTCTGAATTTTTTAATGGATACTGTTGATTCAAAACTTTGCATATCTCCTGTACCTGTTAACCTGGTGATGTCTACACTTTTCCAGTCATTGTTTCTATTATGTTTGGTTAGAATAAAGTTTCCTATAAAAATTTGAAAACAAAAATTCCATGAAAGCAAACTTTCTAACTATGGAAAAATTATGTGTGGGAACTCTACAACAATATTTCCTGGAAATTTTGGGGTTTGGACTTACTTATGCAATATTATAAAACATTAGACAACACAAGTTTAATCTTAATACAATTTTTCTCCAAAACCACTACCATGAATTTCTATCCATACAATATCTCCTTATACAATGTTTTATGACCTGTTTCTTGAAAACACATTGGGATACCAATATGCATGCCATTAATAATTTACCCATGAAGGTTCTTCCATTTTCAAGAAATACACCTATTTCTAGTTTAATTTTCTTTTCAAAATCAGTAACATGAACACAAGTTTAACCCAATCTGATTGAGAACAATACGTATATGTATATATGTTGAGCCACAAACACCTAAGTTCATTAACTACTATAGAGACTTACCAGCATTTCATATGATCTGGAGAGAGACAGACAAGATGAGCCACCTCAGTAGTGCTGTGGGCCATGAAGTATTAACCAGTGACATCATTGCTAACAGCTGAGGACTGCTGTTACCAGAATCAGCTGCTTCAAAATTGGTGTGTTTAAAAT
This sequence comes from Forpus xanthops, assembly GCA_032466535.1. Classification (NCBI taxonomy): domain Eukaryota; kingdom Metazoa; phylum Chordata; class Aves; order Psittaciformes; family Psittacidae; genus Forpus; species Forpus xanthops. The sequence goes on along the minus strand of JASSUY010028400.1, from coordinate 55,568 downwards.
GCCAGTTTACAGGCTGCCCCATAGCTTTTGGGGAAGGCGGATGGGGAAAACAAATAAGAAGTTTTATAGCACTTCAGCTGCCTTTGATCCAGTGGTTTAGGGTGTGTTTGCTAAAGAAATCAATTTCTTTTGATTTAAAACAAAAAGTAGGGTTAAACTCGTGCCTGATGTAAGTCTTATGGAGTTACACCAGCAATTAATATTTTAGGGCAGTGGCGCAAGCTATTTTAGGTGCTGTGCTTTCTTTCAAGCACCTTTGGCTGTATATATGAAATTCAAGAGTACCATAAACTAAACAATATTAAGAGTTGTAAATACAGTCTGTGAAAACAGCATAAGACTCTAGTAACACAAAAAAGGTGTTTTAGTCAGGAACGAGTCTTGTAGAGTTCAGGACAGAAAGATGTCACCATCACTGAGAAGGCCTTTTCATAAGGATAACAGGAAAAAAATTAGAAAAGGCACAGTAAAGGCACAAATGATGGGATGCCATTTTTATGACTCTGGAAAACACCCAGAACCTAAGCTGAAGACTATATTGAGCTTTCTTTTCTACATAGATGGATCCCCGTGAAGTGTAACCTATATCCCTGCTGCTTTGTGTGCAAAGGATTTCCAAGGGGACTCTTTGGAAAGAGCATGAGATTATTTTCTGGACTGGAAGCAGATTTCCACTTTGAGGAGTGTCTAAATGAAACATGGGGGAATCACTCTTAAACTGAATACTCTCCTGATATTAAGGAAATACCTTTTAAACCATTCACCTTTCCTCTAGTACTAATCTTTTACCCCTCCAATACTAATCTTTTACTCAGGGAAGCATGCCTTAGAGACTATCACTATTTTTACAAAGTATTTTATTGTATTTCCTTGAGGTTTAATAGGTGAAGCTGCTATAGGTTGTGTGATGCCGTGCACCTGAAGGATATTGTAAACTCCAATCACATCTTTTCTTATCTCCCTACTGTATCAAATTAGGCAACCAAAGAGACTCCTTTTTCCATAAGTATTAGAAATGGGATGTTTGGTGTTCTGACAGTATAACTTTTTAGAAATGCAATTTTGTAAAATGCATATAATTAGAAACAGCAGTATTCTTTTGGAAGAGAAATAGGTCTGGGTAGAGTTCTTTAGAAAAATCAATCTGTATTCACCAGCAATTCCAAAGATTTTTTTCCATCTAGCAACTTTTCCAAGCAATAAATCATCATTACTTTATATTACTTTACATAGAGAGATAACTTATACTCTGGCTGATCGACAACTTTCTTATTCAGCCTTTGACATCAATTATCTATTATCTATTCTTCTGTCAATATCTGCTGTCTAAATCTCATGCAAAAGAATTACACCTTTAGAGAGGAAAAAGTGCCTTGACTAACTATCCAACATTTGAATGCATTTATTCAGTGTTCAATAAGACTGGGCAAATAATTGAATCAGCACAAAACCACCCAAAATTCATTCAAGTTAATGATTTTTTTCAAATAAAAACTTGAACATCTTTACTGTGCTCTTGGGAAGCAAGGTCCCTGGGCAGGGATGTCTCCAACACGCATCTCCCCCTCAGGCTGCTTTGCACGGGAAGGAAATCACAAGGATATGGTCCTGCGCCTTGCAAATGCCCAGCTGCTCTTGCAGCCCCTTGGAAACATGGCCAGCTGAATAAACAGGCTTGAGGCTACTGTAATTTAGGCCAATAGCTTGTGAGGCTTTATGTTTGCAAAGAATCATGTATTTTGGCCTGATGTCATTCCAGAGAAGAAAAGCACCAAAGCATTCAAGCCCTCATGGGCACTGGATGGGTTGGGGAAGGGGAAGATGAGCATGCATGGTTCACTGCCATGGCTGTACATGGCTTCTGCACACACAGCCTGAACACCTGGGGCCTGACCAATAGCCAGGGATGTGCTGGGAGACCTCCAAGCCTCATCGGGTTCAGGCCAATTCCAAATGCTCTCCTTGTGCTGGTTAGCCTCGCCTGGACCAGAGGTTTAGTCTGTTCTTTGCTCTGGGCTTGCATGAACTGTTAGAAATGGCAGTAAGAGAGCCCAAGCTGAGTTATTATATAGTGGGATTACATGGAACTATTTATACATGGTTTTTGATTTCTAGAAGTGGATGTGGTTCAACAAAATAATTGAGGAATACCACTTCACTAATGGAAAAGCACTGGCACTAGTAAGCCAATTGTGGGATGGGCTGAAGTGACACAATGGGAGCAGTTCAGGCCTATTGAGCATATAATATGTATTTAAGAGGAACCAACTGATCGCATCTCTTCCTAATCTTCCAAAGAGCTTTCTAGTCTTTGGAACATTCATAATGTTGCACAGTGAAAGAAGACACACATTTAAGGTGGAGCTGAGGCTTATGCTTTACTCAAATTTCTAACATTTTTCTGACAGACTTTTCCTTAAAATAATGAGGTTTTTTGGTTGAAAAACTGAAGTGCTATCAATAGCTGTATTCCACTTTTCTTAAGCATCCACAGACCTGGCTGAGATGCTTCAGGTGCTCTGCATCAGGTTTATTTTTGTCAGGGAAACAAAAAAGCTGCCAGCAAATTCTCAGTTAAAGCAGCCACCATTCCTCATGGGTTTTGCTTTAGACTGACGCTAGCTCAGGTCAGAGTGTCCCAGCTCTGTCATTGTGCGTTTTAAAGCATAACTCAGTCATCATTTTCTCCAGTGTCATTGTTTCCACTTAGTTTTCCAGCATTGTTACTTGAACACAGTGACGTGCTTCCATAAATCTGGAAGCACAGAAATTGGCAACTTGGATTTTGCACCTATGACTTTCAAAATAACCAAAGATGAAAGTAATCAAAAGCCCAGGTACACATCACAACAAATATTGAAGGAGAATGCATTCAGACTACTTGTTCAGCCATTTAAGGAAGGGCCACTGTGATTAGCAGCAAGACAGGTCTGTCCTTTAAAGTTATTTTGGTTCTCATCAGCAATGAGACCAAATGCCTGTCCTGCAGACTGGAGCTCCATTTTGCACTCTGGTGATGACACTGTCCTTCATGAAGCAGAAGAATGTGCTTCTGAGCTGCTTTTCCACTGTGACAAGCTGTGACCATTGCCATCCAATGAGCTGCCAGGTTGGAAAATGGCAGGATGAAGTTCTCCTGGACACTGGGGCACTTGTTACATACCCCATCTGCAGTGGCTGTGGGCACCAAGCAGCTTGCTCTGCATCCTCCTGTCACTCCAGGCAAATCCTTGTCTCCACCCAATTTTGGATGTCTCTCTGTGTGAACCTGATGTAGTCTTTTGCTTTTCTTAAGATATTAGTGAAGATGTCATTAATGCCAATAAAGGACCATTTGGATTTCATTCTCCATAGTATGGATGCACATCTACTATCAACTGTCACTTCAGAAGGGGCATAGCAAGTTTTCACTGCTGACCAGGCTCACATTCAGACCATAAATTAACCAATGTCTTGAACTGGTCTGTTGTCTGTGCATTATAAATATTTATATGAAGAGAAAATACAAAGTTTTCTAGGAAAGAACTCTTTCTTCTTATTTTATATCTTCTGAGCTAGTGCCCTGGTCACTGAGTCCTTCAGGTGTTAATGAGTAAAAATATTACTAGCTAATAGCTAAAGCTCAAATAGAATTGTGGCAAGTATTTCCCGACACAACACTTGCCAGAATTCTGGAAAGACTTTCCCTCCCCTCCAGCCCTTATAATATCCTGACTTTGAGACAGGAAACCCCGTTAATTGCTGTGAAAATACCCAGGTTCATGTTCTGGCTCCTGTATCTCCCATGGTATGTTACACCTACATTTTATGTTGCTGTCAAACATTCTGCCGTTTTCTGGAGACAATTGTTCTGCAGCTTTGGAGAAATTTTAATATCGATTTTTACTGAATTTAATACAGAATATTTGCTACTAATACAATATCATAATCTCTGTGCTAATTTGTTCAATAGAATGTTCAGTTTAGTATGCACAATTCAAGCATTTTCATGCCACAATGTGTTTGTTACCTTTAGTCATCACAGCTCAAAATAGAAGAGCCAGTGCTGGACTGGTTTTTATTCCTTGTGTATTATTCGGTTAAAAGCTGAGATTCTGAGTGACAATCAGCAGGGGCATGAATTTCACTGCAAATGCAGTCACAAAATACAGGCACAAACTTCTGCACCTCTGCATCCTATCTTAGTGGTTTCCTTCTGCAAACTCCTGGTAATCATGAACTGAAGAACCCACCCTTGCAACTGAGCCATGTCCTGTTTTCACAACAGCAGCCAGATCCTGAGATGAATAGCTGGGACTTAAAGCTCGTTCAGAAAGTCAAAAACCCTGTCAATTCTAATATTTGTTACCAGCTCAGAAGTAGCATTCTGTAAGATGCTTTTCAGCGCTTTTAGCTCCAAGTTCTTCCAGGAAGGTTTGTGTTTCACAAAGACACTCTCTAAATGGAAAGAATTCCCAGCAAAGCAAGCAGGTTTCTGGTTTGATGGATGATGGCTTCATTTCTATTGTGCCTTTTCTTCTGAATATCAGCCTGATCATAACATCCAGGTCAATAAAAGGCAAAAATAATCTCAGCTGCTGGGAATAAGATTAGTGGTTGTTTACCTGTGAGTATTCTTCTAATGGGTAGCAGGAACAAAAAGCCTCATTGTTCAAAGGCAAATAAATAAAACCCTATATGCTGTAGACATTGAGAGAGTATGTGTATCTATACAGTATATGGAACCCTGCCATTAGCTAATAATAGCATTAACAGTTCAGAAGTAGGAAAAAAAAAGTCTCTAATACTTAGTCTTAGCAGCTGATAATGTAAAATAGGGTGGCATTTGGAAGCATAGGATGATGCCAGTCCCTGGGGAGAGAAAGGTGTTAACTTCTAATAGCTTTTCAGTAATAGCCAAGCATCTGCAGTCCACCATAAAAAAGGGTTTTTAAAAATTAATAGAGCTGAATGTGCTTCACACTGAGGAGAATGCCAGATTAATAAGCGCATTAAGGACCGCTTTGGATTGGAAATAATTATGGAAGATGACAAGGAGCAGAGGTGGCATTGGTGGTGCTTTCAGGAATGCATTTTAAAAAGCAGTTTAAAGAGCCTTCAGATGTTGGTATTATCCTGCGTGACCAAATTAAGAGCAAATGAGAAAAGTTTATCTGGCATTTTGGAGTATTGAAAGGGCTTAGTGTTATAAATTATACAGTATGAGGATCGGCAGTGGTGAGTAAATTCATGTTAAACATTATTGGCAGTTTAAATAGCAATTGCTTTATAAAGCACTAAATATTTTAATTTGGAAGTAAAAGTATATTCACTCCTCTTCCAAAAAAGCATGTTTGACTTATTTATTTGCCAGTGCAATCATTAGACATTTTCCCAGTGATGGACCAGTGTATATTGTTCCCAATAGGCTGTTGCAGATGTAGAATAATAGAGATGGGTTATAGGTTTAGAATTGATTTAGAGCTTTACTGATGAAAAAATTGAAAGCCACAATGACATCTTAATCTTTATCTGCAGGCTAGGCTGTGCTCATTCAAGGCTATTTCAAAATGGGTCTAGTGTTTATCAATATTTAATCATGTTGTTTCAGCTCCTTTCTTACTACTTGCTCTTTCAGCCTTTACAGGACAGGTACCTTCACACCACGTTTCTTGATGTTATTGATACAAACCAAATCAGGCTTGGTTTCGTGATGATAATACAAACCAAGGCTTCCAAGTTTTAACGCCTTTATGATTCTCTGACACAGCAAGGTGTTTCTGCATACTTTGGAGCTCTTGCAGTCCTATCTGATGACGGTTAATACAAAGACCACCACCCTCAAACTACACAAGGAAGACCATGGTGCTTCTGCAGCAAATAAAGCAAGAGCAAAATGCTGTTTCATATCTGTATAATGATGTTTTCCTAAACACAAGAATATTAATGAAAAAAATAAAAGCCTTTACATGAGGACTAAAGCTCGTGCGGATTTCCAAATTGGCTTTAAGATTCCTTCTTCTGAACGTGTGTTGCTTTTTAATTTACCTGATTAAGTATTTGCAAGAAGCAACAAAAACGAAAGCCATTAATATCCAATTTTCTAATAATTGCTTGTGGAAAAAGAAAACCAATGTTGAGATATGGTCTAGGTGAATGATACTCGTAAAGAGGCAAGCCCCACAATTATAGCAGCATCTTCCATTAAACAGTTCTAAGTACCATATATGCAACATGCTGGAGACTCATTATTTCAAATCCAACTTCTCAAAGATTTATTTTTCTTTTGAAACAATTTCTGACAGCTTTTGATCTTCTAAAGTGAAAAAAAATCAAAGAAATCTGTTTCTCTGGCATATTAATAGCAAAGGAATTTCTGGATGCTGCAAAGTAGGAACTGAATATAATAGCATCTCAGTTTTATTCATCTTCAAAGAAAACCAAATATATTTTTGAGGCTAAAAAATAGGATACCCTACAGATTTTGAAGGGACGGGATAAACCTCTTTTCACAAGAAAAGATGACAAGAAATTCATCTTGAAGTATGTTCACTATGCCTCTGTCCATTTAATACATTTACAAGCCAGCTGCCATGAGTTAATCTGGCTTTTACATCTGAAGCAAAATTATTTTATAATTTTGGATTCATACGTTTGAGAGATTTTTTTTCTCTCCCCAAACTCTTTGGATATTGTAAATCAACCTGCCAACAGACATGGCAGTAGTGCACGCATGTGCCTAAAATTTATGCCAGGGAATCAATTAAAAATCCTTTTGTAAAAGTTACATATAGGGATATAAAACTCTTTCATTCACGGCTGACTCGCTCCAACCCTTTGCAGGTGGAAAAATGAAATCCTTAATAGCAACTGATTAGGCAGTTAGCAGGGGGGGTGTTGTTTGTGCACATATATATCTACATTACTACAATAAAACTAATACACAGTTAAATTCATAGGAAATAAATACTTTAAAACTCACGTTTTACAAAAACTCATAAATTTTGCAGAGTCTTTCTCTGCAAACAGCTGACTAGACAAAATGTTATCTTTCCTTAATACCATTCTTGTAGCTGAGTAGGTCCAAAACATTCATCAGAGTCATGAGCTTAGCTATGGCTGCCATAGGGTGTTGCAATCCTGTGAGTATTGTGCTACTTACAGTGCCAATCTTGTCAAGAAGAGGTCAAAGTGATATCTCAAAGAAGCTGCTAGCCATTAAGAATGAGTAGTGTATGTTAATTTGCAGAGATAAATTATACCCCCCAAAAAAAACATCATTTAGACTGTAGACAGCAAAGTTAGACAATGCAATGAAATTACAAGCTGTGATAGGCTAGAAAACTCTTGCTATGGAAACTGCTTGATTACGCATTCTAGGTAGTGTATTAAAAATCATAACATGTGCATGTCATTAGTATTCAAAAAAGGAACAAAATAAGTAATTATGCACTTTAATGTACATAAAGCAAATTGTAAAACCTGCAGCCACTCTGATAGTCCAGAGGATTTTATGTGCATTAGCCAACTGAACGACATATCTTCCGATGTTTAGTAAATGAAATTTAATGGCATAAATACTGTTTTTCAAAACACCTTTGCTTTATATGTATAAAAAAGGCTGATAATTATGATTTTATCTTAAGTACCAGAAAATAAACCAAATCTTGATAAAAATGCTTAGCTAGCATGAATTGCTGCGGCAAATTATGCCAGGTGAGATTCAAAGGATTCCAAAGTCGGCACTGCCTCTGCATGATTAAGCTTGAAGTCACAGTAGAGGCTATTACAGTAAAATGATGACATTTGAAAGACCGTGTTTTAAGGAAACATAAAGGGAAAGAGGCATTTTTAAAAACACATTTAGAGAAAAAAAAAGAAACAAACAATTTGTGTCTGTGTAAAATAGATCCCAAATTCACACAAACTGTTACCTGTTACATGTTCTCAAGTCTTATTTTTCCCCAGAAAGTCTCTAATCATCAATTTTATGACACTCCCACCATATCTTATGGCAGTCACCCATACTCCACTATAACTATTAAATCAATTACTTCTACATGAGTAGTTCTAGCACATCTGCTGGGTTGTATTGTAGAGAGAAATATTACTTCTTATAAACTATGAAGCACATAAATTTGGGATGGTATAAGAACATTGCTACCTTCAATCCAAAGATCTGAGGCACTGAAATTTTTATTGGAAATTAAAACAAGATTTTAAGAATTCATGTGAGAATGTATATAAGCAATGGCTGTTGGAAATAACTCTATTTCCATGAGTCAACCAACAGGATTCAAATAAGGAGGAACTAGAGTGTCATGTCTTGGCCCAGATGCAGATGTTTTGGAATATTCTAAGGATTCATAGCTTTTGTCAGGCATCTGCAGAAGATAGATTTAAATTCTAGCCTGAGTTTAGAATTGGGATTTCTGTTTGCAGCTTCCTCTGACTTCACCACAAATTATCTCTCTATGTAAGATGGGTTACAAGCATCACTTGTAAATTAGTTCCTTGAAAGTTCATAGAGCTATAAAATGCCTCCCAAGACTTGGCTTAGAAAGAAGAAATTGATACGAAAAAGTGAGATCTAGTCTGCCCAGAGTTTGAATATGATCTTCCAATTTTGGTAGATTCTTCAGCATTTTCTAACTCATCAGGAAGATCTATTTCTCTGTACTGACACTATTTATTAACTGGAATTCTGTGATTAGATGAATGTGACAGTGAAGATACCCTACAAATCCACAAGGCTTTAAAAATGCAGCAATTTTTTACGAGTCTAGGATGCCACTATGTGATGTCTGCTCTTTATAAAAAGCCAGGAAATTTAGATATTTACGGACTATTATAGCTTAGCTCTTATTGGGAAAAACTGGCGAATAACCTGCTTTGAAATGGAATAAATCAACAGCTGTACATGTAATCTCATGGTGAACCAACAAAATATTGCAAAATATAGAAACTTGGTCAACATTATTTCATACAGTTATTTGTAAATGCCATTATGGAAAACCTAGTTTATTGACTCAAACTTAATTGACTTGTAAATTCTTTGGAGCAAGACTGCCTGATCCTCTGTCTTTGAATAAGGCCTAACATGATTTTTATTTGGTTTGCACTCATAATGACAGTGATAACAAAAATAGCAAATTTTAAAACTTCTGTAATAATGTCTTATGAAAGTATTATCAAGGATGGCACCAGACTCAGGGTATATAACCCAATCATAAATAAGCATCTCCACATTTCCAGTTTGTTTGAATATACAGTGTTTATTCAAGACCGTTCTTGACATAAAGGGAAATGAGGTAGTAATAGTTTTTGTTAATCTCTAAGTAACTGGACAAAAAATTTTATTGTAGTCCAGACCTATTGTTCAGAATAAGGGAGGTTGAAAATGAGTGACCCAACATTTCAAGTTGCAACAGGCTTAGACACTTGCATCAAAAGAATATAGACTGTTGTTCTTTGTATATATTTCAGATTAGGAACTGTATGCTATAAACTCCAGGGGTTTAAACTTTACTTGAGAAGGTTTTGGTTTTGCAAAATCTCTGTTCATACTATGTGGTTTTGACTGGGGTAGTTTATTTTCTTTATAGTAGCTGGTATGAGGTGATGTTCTGGATTTGTGCTGAAAACTGTGTTGTAACACAAGGAAGGCTTTATTAGTACTGAGCTGCGCTTATACAGGATCAAGGCCTTTTCTACTCTTCACCTCACTGCACCGGTGCAGAGGCTGCAGGTGCAAAAGGAACTGGGAGGACACACATCCAGGACAGCTGATCACGACTGGCCCAAGGGATGTTCCATACAATACATCATACTCAGAATATAAAGCTGGGGGAAAGTTGCCTGGGGGTTGCTACTCAGGAGCAGGCTGAGCATCCATTGGTTGGCAGTAGCAATTGTTTTCCATTTGCATCAGTCATCTTTCTTGGGGTATTATTTCATTTCAATTATTAAACTGTTCTTATCTCAACCTATGAGTTTTCTCACTTTTATCCTTCCAGTTCTCTTTCCCCACCCATCTTGCTGGGTGAAGTGAGAGGCTGTGTGGTACTTAGTGGTTGTCTGGGGTTAAACCCCAACAATAACTCTGAAAAACTGTATACCACCTAAAATATGTTGAGACAAACCATAGACTGTATTCTCTTTAACAATCATATAGAAGGAACTAGACAAAAGAGAGGGAGAAAAGTAATGAAGCTACGCATGTGACTATTACATCTCTTCAAATTTATACTTGTATAACAATCGTACCTGTGTGTAGGCTATGAAAAAGTCCATGTACTGAATAAACTTCAGCTTAGAGTTTAAAATTTACAGTACTAAAAGTCTTAATATTCCACCTAAGTACTCTGTGTGGTTTTGCTTCATATATAAATATAAAATAGTAATTTTAGTATTTTTTTAAATGACATTGAAAAAAATAAGCAGCATTTCACCCTCATTTTTTGCAAGAGTAGTTTTCCACAAGGAATGTGCATAACTGCCTGAAGGGAGGTATAAAAGTGTTTGAGAATTGTGTCTGCTTCCTTCAGTTTTCAACTGGCGTCTGTCTACGGTAAAATTGACAGCTCCATCTGAAGGACCTACCCTGAACTGGAAAATTATCTGGGTTTAATAGAGTTCTTTTGAATGTTGTGAAATTACTGTGGGGTAAATAGCTGCCACTTACAAAACCTCTTATGGGATCTTGCTAAACATGAACTAAAGAGAGACAGTTTCTGGCAAAATTAAACGTCTTCCACCTTTGGGCCAACATTCCTGTCCAAATCGGATACACCAGTGCGTTAAATTAATGTAAATGTTCATTGACAGATGGACTGAAATAAGGAGGAACTTTGCTGTATCTTTAGGGATGGGAACTATGTTATAAGTTGTCCAAGAAGTAGTTAGGGATAAGACCATATTTCTGACAGCAACAAAGAAAACGAAATGCAGTTGTGTGCACACATCTGTGTGTGCATGCTCACTTGTATGTTCTAGACAGGGAGGCTGCGTTAAAAACATACCCAAAAGAGGAGGATGCCAGAGGCAATCACAACTTCTCCTGACTTTGACTCCCTCCTCTAGCCCCCCAGCACTCTGACCCAGCACTGAGATCCCAAAGATTCTCTCAGCCCCCAATCCAATGTTCTTTAGTTCTCCTGCCCTCCAAGCCCTAAAGCACCCAATTTTAGAATGGTGACCTTTCTCCTCACTAATATACACTTTACCTCAATCTCCTTAAATGCATAAAACCTAAACTTCTTCCTAAATTGACGCTACCTTAACCAGAAAAGTATTAAGCAAAGCTCTGAATGTAAGAAATAAAAATATCCAAGAACAGGAACACGGCTCTAAGGAGATGACAGGAGAAATTATAAAGTATCTAAACCCAATCAATGTCTTCTTTTTGCTGTGATTCTTGGTTATATCATGAGTCACAACAGTCATACTGTAAGACTAGCCAATGGAAATGAAAACTCTGGATGAGTGCCTTGCCCACAGAAAGATGAGAAGCAGACTTAGTAATGTGAATGCAGTATGGGAAGCAATCACATAGGGTGCACATAAATATTCCTTTGTTACCACCAGGAAAATCTTCAGTCAGGTCTCCATCATCTCCCTGCTGATGGAAGAGCTGTCAGGAAATTGCAACGAAGAACAGAGCATGGTCTTGAGATGGAAACTTGAGAAGGATTGGAGGGTCAGCACCAGCTGAGATGTCCTCCACCTTTCTTCCACTCTTCACTACCCCAGCTCCTTCAGTCCTTCTAAACAAGGAAGCCTTAAAATTAGATCCAAAAGGATATACCTAAAACCACAGTGATTCCACATGAATAACAAGAACCCATGGTCCATGGCTTTTCATCTGTGGCGCCTAAGAGTCAAAGAGACTACTGCCAAGGGGTTTGAGAGAGGTAAGAAATAAAGCTTTCCATAGAGACAACTCAGTATGGAATGGTTCAGAAGACTCCGTACCTAAACAAACCCTATGGCCCTTGCAAGCTCTTTGGCTACCCAGAAGTATTTGCCGGAAAGTTTCCAAATATTTCCAAAAGCTGCATCAAATTCTCACCTGGGTGAGGAGCCAAGCAAAGCACGGACAGATGCAAGTGCATTAGCAGCTTCCTGATTCTGTCGCTGTCCTTTCGCTTCCAGGCTCAGATGCATATGGAGCATCTGGGTGCTTACAACGCTTAAATTCTATTAATTTGGGTCATTTGTACTGTTTTCAGGCTGGCATCGATGTGGCATGGGGAAGAACTGGATATTCCCTCTGCAGCGATGTTGCAGTGGCCATTGAATAATAACATTTTACAATAGTATTACCAGTTTTCCACAAGTCATATGTTTTCTCTTCCAGACTGGCTGCTGTTCCAGGCATGGCAGTGAATCTGTAACTTTAGACCTAAAGTGTGAAATCTGAGGTCAAACACAACTGCAAGGCAAAAAAAATGCTTTGGTGTCATACAACAATGGTGAATTGCCAATGCATACTGAACAGAGACAGGCAGGTGATGTCTGTATAACTCACTCTCCCAGGAGGAAATTAAAAGCAAACCCATAGCAGACCTGGAAAAGAGACAGGGTAGATACAGCCTAAGTTCAGGTGAAACTAATTCAGATTAATTTGCTAATGATTTTGTGTCTCCTGTTACAAAGTCTTCCTATAATCTGATGATCACATTTACTAGCTTGAGTAATTTCAAAGCAAAAAGCGCATTAAGTCAGTGAACTGACAGCAAAAAAGGAAAGTAACTATTGGCCACTTAAATGAATGCTGTAATCTTTAAAATGTCTTCTCATTTGAGTTGCTACATTGCTGAAGCCAGAAAACTTTGCTTTGTCACAGACTTGTTTGTACCTGCAAGGGAAAACAGACTGTCAGCAAAACTGAATGGAAAGTCAGACAAGAAACCTGATTTAATACCTCCTTCAGACAATGCCACTCTCACTGGATTCAGAAAACAGATCAAGATGCTCAACGTAAGGTTCTACCTTACAGTGAGACAAGTCTACTGTTGTGGTTGCTGTCACCAACATGCCTGTATGTGTGATAAGCATTTCCAAGTGATGTTTTGCTCTGTTGCTGCTCACCAAGCCAGCAGTGGTCAGAGCATATGTCAGTACACTCAAAGTTACAAGGAAATTACATGAATTGTGGAAGGAAATCAAGGTTTACATAGATAATACGTATTTGATGACAAGAATCATAGAATCATAGAATAGTTAGGGCTGGAAAGGACCTTAAGATCATCTAGTTCCAACCCACCTGCTATGGGCAGGGACACCTCCCACTAAATCATGCCACCCAACACTATGTCCAACTCTGCCTTGAGCACCGCCAGCAATGGAGCATTCACAACTTCCTGGACAACCCATTCCAGTGCCTCATCACCCGAGGTAGGCTGATGCCAACCTCATGAAGTTTAACCATGACAAGTGCAAGGTCCTACGCCTGGGTTGGAGCAATCCCAGGCACAGCTCCATGGTGGGCAGAGAAGAGATTCAGAGCAACCCTGAGGAGAAGGACTTGGGGGTGTTGGTTGATGAGAGAATGAACATGAGCCGGCAGTGTGCTCTTGCAGCCCAGAAAGCCAACCGCATCCTGGGCTGCATCAAAAGGAGCGTGACCAGCAGACGGAGGGAGGTGATACTGCCCCTCTACTCTTCTCTTGGGAGACCTCACTTGGAATTTTGTGTGCAGTTCTGGTGTCCTCAACATAAAAAGGACATGGAACTGTTGGAACAAGTCCAGAGGATGCCATGAGGATGATCAGGGGACTGGAGCACCTCCCCTATGAAGATAGGATGAGAGTTGGGGCTGTTCATCCTGGAGACAAGAAGGCTGCGTGGAGACCTCATAGCAGCCTTCCAGTGTCTGATGGGGGCCTATAGGGATGCTGGGGAGGGACTGTTCATGAGGGACTGTAGTGAGAGGACAAGGGGTAACGGGTTCAAACTTAAACAGGGGAAGTTTAGATTGGATCTGAGGAAGAAATTCTTTATTGTGCGGGTGGAAGTTTGACTTTTCCAAAGGAGCTTGAAATGACTACTGGAAACATCACAATAGTGACTTGAGGTCTGTGGCAGCCCACATGAGAAGCATTCTGGATGATTTTATCATAGCTTTACCAGTAGAATCACATCTATTTTCAGATCTATGTAATGAAATGATTGGCAAAGATGTGAGTAATGGTTGTCAAGAGCAAAGTGCTTGTTTAGTGCTTTGAACTCCAAAAAATTTCTTTAATGATGATCTGTTTGAACATCATCTTGAAATCTAAGCATGGCTTTGCTGGATTGTTTTCTCTCTGGTTGGTTTCATGACTAAATGATTTCAGGCTACATTTGCAAGTAAGGAGACTAATGGTTTTGAATATGCATGCTAAAACTGAGATCTCATTAAATAAATCATTTCTGAATGTAAATAAGAGTTGCTCTTCATCATTTTTTGGCTCATATTGATGTAAGAAGTGAGGCAGAGGAGCACTTTTTAGTGTTCAAATGTAATTTTCCCTAATACTTCCTTGAAGTGAGCAAAGCAAGTGACTAGATAAGAAATGTCAGTGCTGCTCTGGTTACAACCTGGGTGCTACGGAGAAACAGCAAACTACTTGAATTACCCAGCAAAAGTGACCTGGTGCCTGAATTCAAGCAAGACGTCCTACCTGATTACAGTGAAAACGGAAGAAAGAGAACTCCATCTTGAAGAGAGCACATCATATTCCTGATGCCATTCACAGCTGTAGACTTTTCTTAAGCTGGTTTCCAGTGTAGTGTTAGTGAAAATATACCATCATTATAAAACAGATGTAAAGAGATCTCTGTTTAAAGCTGCCATCCTTCCTATCAAATTTTCATTTCACCCTGCCAGAAAGTGATCTCAATCATCTCAAATAATAAGTACACAGAAATGTATTGGTTTCCCCTTTGTTTTACGACCAGTTTAACTATTTCTAGTTAAAACAGTTCATTACAGGTACATTGCAAATCAATTTAAGTAAATAACACTTCTCCAGATTCCATACGTCTAAAGAATGACAAAATACTAAAGGCTTAAAAAACTTTCTGTCAGATGTAGGACTTATCTTTGGATAGGTCCACTTGCTTTGAAGGCTTTATTAGGAGGAGGAATTCTGATCAGCATCAAGGCTCACAAAGTGTCTGAGATAACACTGTTTTTTCTAGCTGTTGCAGATTAAAGGCATTTGCCTTAGTATATCTGTTTCAGAAAAGCATCTAGTTAGCCTCACCTCTACCTATCGTCACATTTTACTCATGTTTGAAAAGCACACCAACACCTTCATGTGTAAGTCACAAGGAAAGGAGATGCTGCAAGAGGCAAGAGAAACAGGGAGCTGAAACCAAAGTCTTAAACTTTGAGGATTTTTGTAGATTCCCATGGTTCACATCCCTTCATTTGTTACCCCAATTTTTGTTAATTGCAGACTCCTAACCAACGAAGACATGAAGAAGTACTTACAAAGCTCTGTTTAAGACCCCTACTCTCTAGTCACTTAGGCTCTCATTTAAGTCATATTAGCTGCAATCTTGAGACAAAACCTTTTTTCTTCACATTTGGATGCTTATTAAACCAGGTAACGATGGAAATATTCTGTTTCCTGTTTTAAATAAATTGTTATGGAACAACACTATCCTGAAACCTGAACAGTCACGTTGAAGGGGAGAGCGAATTTCATTATGTGATCCATCTATTTATTTTAATCTGCTCGTTCTTTGAACAAATGAATGCGAATTTAAACACACGCAGCAGTTTTACAAGGGGCAACTTTTTTTCTAATTATGTATTCTTTACTTATTAATCAGTGCTACAATTTCCTGTGACATTTAACACAGACACAAGTTATTTTCATTCCAGAACTTAGCAGTTCTCTGTATCACTATACACATGGCACAAGCGTTGCAAATGTAAATAAATGTAGGCGTCTGGGGTTTAACCACTGCTCTCAGAGAAACGTCTTTTTTAATGTGGTATAACTTGCGATCATGCTGAATGTCATCACAGCGTTGGAGAGTGGGCAAGTCTTCATGCAATCTTAATTCTTCATAGGAAAAAAAAACCTGGCATTTGTGCAAAAATAATGAAGCCTATAAAAGAGGAAAGAGAGGAATGTAGCTAATAATCCTATTTATGTTCTTATGCACTGCATTTACTAGAAATAGCATGACTAAATTCTAATAAATAAATACACTAATTGGTCATTGGAAACACAAATTTCAACAACAGTCTTTAATGCAGTATAATAAAACCCATTACAAGCACGAGCTTTGTAGATGCTTTGATTGTAAATAAGAGATTAGTTTTAAATTCAGATGTGCTGAACAGGTTGGCATAATTTCAGGTAGCAGTGGATTTAGGCTGCTTGCCAATCTGTGGGAAGAGTAGATATATTAATACCTGCGCTGTTCCTACTCTCATATATTCAGGCTGAGTAGTCACTATTTGCTACATTAAATTATATTGGGTAGCAGATGTAAATACGGTTTTCATATTCCAGTTCCTTGCAGATCACTTTTCTTCGTTTTAGTAGATTCCATGGAGCCATATTGTCTCAAAGCTTGTTTCACTTTCCATCATGTCCGAATAACCTCTCTTGATGACCACGGGATAAGACATCTTCTCTCTGAAAATGAAAAACTAATGCGTCATTTCCCTTGCAGCTGGGATATTGCAAACATGTGCCTTTACCATTCTTTGTTTTTCTCTTTCTGTGGTATTGACCATCCCAATTCTCATTAAATTAATGAGCAAATTTCTCTCTTGGCAAATCTGCAGATGGTCTCAACTATCATAGCTTCAATGCCAGTTTACATTGGCCAAAGGTCTATTTTTGCCTAACATGGCTTAAATTACCATGGAGAAAGGATATATGTGTGACATCACTTGAGTAGACAAAGGCCTGGGTCTTACACTATGCAAGGCAGTAGAAGTTTTGGCCCCAGTGCCAGAGGGAGAAAATCAAACACTTAATTTTGGATAGAGCCACAACAATGTGGTTTATAGTAATGTTCCTCACTAAGCTTTACTGGTATTAAAACTTTTATCCTTCTGGGCTTTATTTCCATGGCTCCAAAGTTCTACCCAAGCCTCCATGGGAGAAGAGTATCTTACAGAGCTGTGTACTGAAAGTATCTTATTGCCCTGAGCAGTGCTGCTCTGCTGACAGTTTATCAGATGGTACTGGAGTCTTTTGAGCTTTCCCAGCCTCTACTACCTGTCTTCCTGAGACGAAGAATTCAGCTGACACTTGAGTAAATATAACTGATGAGTTTTGAAAGCCACACTTTTCAGATTTTTAAGGCACATGACATCCTAAGCTCTAAATCATGATTATACCTATTATATTTGTCTATATCTCAGCATTAAAAAAAAAACATTTGTAGCTGGCTCTAAACCACTAGCCTCTGTAGAATTAATCAGTGTGACCACATGTTGCTACTACTGGTTTCCTTTCCAATCCCCTCACCTTAATTATTGTCTCACATACCCACTTGTTGCATCCTGCCTTAAATTAATTGTAAATTCTTTAGTAGTGGGAGTGTTTCCAGTTCTGCTTCAGCACACCCCCAAGCACAGCAGCCTGAGTAGGACCTGAGGGATTTCTGTAATAGGAATAATTAGTACTGAAATTGGGATGCTTTTGCCTGAAGGAGAAAGCCACAACAGGGAAATTGATTGAAGTGTCCAAAATGAAGTCTGTTTTCCTTATAAAAAAAAAAAAGAAATAGGGCCTGGGTGACATCTGAGTGATGATATAACACAGTGGCAGATCCTTTTCATACATCAAGTAACCACAATTCCTGAGGTAGACAACTTTGACATGTGCTGCAAAATACTTGTCTTCAATAGCAGATAGCTACCTTCCTTACCTTGAATTTCCCCTCACATTCCTTGGTAACATACAAGTTTCCTCAGGAAGTTGCATGACCAAGTCCCAGCAAAAGTCTGCACGCCTCGAGAAAATCCCAGTCTGTGCACCCAGTATTTTTCTCTCCCTACCTTGAAAGAGCAGTAGACCTTCAGCATCACCCTAGCCCATGTGCGAAACAACCTTTTAGCAATATTCTGAGAATATTGAGGTTGTTTTTCATAGGAAGGAATAGCAAGTTTTAAATGGCTGGTGTTAAATTGGTACCCATGGGATCCAAAGGACAAGCTCCAGTTTTACAGGCCCTGGACATTTGCATTTCATGCTTTTATCATAACCCATTGCAGACTGATCAACACTCCTGCATTTTTTATAAACTGAACACTGTGTGAGGTGGACGTATAGTTTGGTTAATCATCTAGATCTCCCTGCAGGGCATTTCTCATTCTGCAGCATTATCTTTAGCAACCCAAAGATCTTTATACAAATTTATCAATTATTTATGAAAAGAGTACTTAACTCTAGTACGACAGATCCCAAGACCAGAATTCGTCACTCAGGAAAGCCATGCTGTACATGCTTCAGTGAAGATCTGCCTCCTTATGCTACTGCTGCATTTGACTGCCAGCCTTGAATATGCTGAACTGTTATTAATAAATCACCTTAATGATTGTTCTTAGCTAAAACAATAACTTGCAAATTTCCTGAGTACATGCACACACAAAATTGCCATGAGGTTTTACATTTTGATCTTTTATTTCTCATATCCTGTTGAATGCCCTACATAAATTATTCATTTCTAGCCTTACCATGTCCCTTTCTCTTAGTTATGACTTGCTTATACCAGAGAACAGAATGTGATTCAGCCCTCCGGTGCATGAAGAGGACCCACTGGGGCTGGCTTTAGTCCACTCCCTGTCATTGCAACATGCAGGCTTTGCACAAACAATTTAGCTTTGGGGCTAAACCAGCTAAACTAGGTATTTCCAAGGTAGTACCATAGCAGTGATCATAAAATACACTTCCCGACTGTGTCCCAAGAGACGTTTTCAGAGTTATTTTAGGAGAGACTACAGAGATCTATTAATGAGTGAAGTAATTCTTACCTGTGGGCACAGATTTAGAATGACTTCATGCTTTAGACTCCAAAAGCATAAATGCCTTTGTTACAACCGTGTTGTGTGCAGCAAACAAAAGGGATGCTCACAGAAGCAGAGATATGGTTATTAGGCTGCACAATGCCTATTTTTTTTTACATTCAGAAAAAAAATCACTCCGATAAACAGATTTGGTATCATAAGCTCTTGTAACCCCAAAAAAATTCAAAACAATAAGTGGAGTAATTTTCCATAAAATGAGCATGATGAAATCTACAACGCTGCCTATTTACAAGCATACACAAAATTAAACTACATTTTCTGTTTAATTTGCAGTATGAAACAAAGGCACAATATCAGATCCTGATAACACTGAGCTAATTCAAGATGTGCTCACTTGTGTTTTGTTTCCAATATGTAGCTTTTCATGTAATCTTGCATGCTAATCTGGTAAATTTATATAGTTACGTACTCCTAAAATGATATTATATAATTATAGTATAATCTATTTCAATGTAGCCTTTTTGCAGAAGGCCAGAAGCATAAAAAAGACAAAAACTTGAATGGCCACATGGCCATCTTGTGCAATCCTTTTAGTTCTTTGGGATTCCTAACATAGTTTTGTGGTGGTGCCCCTGCTCCATCCCTGGGCAGACTAGAGGACAGGAAAGGGTTGTGGGTAGCATACTAATTTGTGTCCTCTATTTTCCACAGTCCTTAGGGGATAGATATGACTCCAAGATCTCTTGAAGCTGCTGTTACTCCAGGAGCCAGGTGACACTCCAAATACCCTGAGAAGCCATGAAACAAGGAGGTAGCTCAGAGGTATGTGAGCTTCAATCTGGATCACAAAATCACCTAAACAGAGAAAAGAAACAGCTTGACAAGAATTTTTGCTTTTGTTTCTAGCTTCTTTAGGGGACTTTACTGAAATATGACTATCATGGAGTGATACCTCCCTTGTGAGTGTGAAAATGAGACAACTCTCATTGTCTGTGAGAAGTGGCATTACCACTCCACCCAAACTTCTCCAGAGTCCCTCAGAGATCCATCCACAGGATGACAGGTCTCACCCCTTTCCCTACAGTTCACTTGAACCACATGCTCACTCCTGAAGGACCTCAGTGTCAAGCACTCCAAATGCCTATGATCTCTTCCTCAAAATCAGTCTATTCCTTTGTATCATTTCTTGCCCAGTTCCACTGGTACTACTCTATAACACCTGAAAGCTCTGACCATAAGCAGCTACATAGCACCATGTATGTGGAAACAGACAACACCTGCAGGAAATTCATTCTCCTCTCTACAAGCACGTGTTGTTGTGTCTCCAGGTTGTAAGTACATATCATTTTACAATACTTTTTCAGGTCATTATGAGCCAACACAACGGTTAATGTAAGCAGTATGACCAAGGACCAAATCCACGACAAAAGTGAAGATTCTGAGTGAATTCTTTCAAAGATGAAACAAATGTGACATTTTCTCCTCTGTCCCCACTTCCCCAAATCCCCCAGCAGCCATGAGATGATGAAGGAAGAGGAAGGAAGCACCTGGCTTTATGTAGCACACTGTTGTCTCCCTCAGGAGGAGCTTTTAGGGGCCTCTGCTGTGCTCCGTTAGAGGAGAAACTCAGGTATCAGCTTTTCTAGCACGCAGAGGCCCTTGCAAAGGGAACAGGATGACTAGAGCAAATTGAATGAGGAAATGGGTATTTGCACAGCAAAAAAAAATCATTTTTTTTGCAAGTCATTTTCTCTATTCCCTTTTGGTTACACTTGAATTGCTTGTGGGCCTGTAATAGTTCCTCCTCAAGAGCCAGTTTTACCTTCTGGTAGTTTGAACAGTTTAATCACCACTTGAAAGCCATTACGATGGGTCTCATCACCTTCAGGCCCATATGGCCGTTACACTCTTTCTAGGGTATGAAGTGGGCAGAACACAAGGAGATGAGTTAGGAAGGAAAAATGTCTTATTTTAGACTAAATACCTTCAAAAGCTAGAGACAATTATCTAAAAATGTTTAAAAAATAATTGCAAGTGTCATGGCTAAAGGTTCATTATAGAATACAGAGGGCTGAAGTACTCTGGGTACATGCTTGCAAGTACTCAGTAGTTACAGTAGTCAAGACAGGTAGGGAGGTCATTTAAAGTGTAGCTTAATGCAAGCAAAAAGAAAAAAAGATTTCTATTCACAAAGAGAGGATGACTAAAATAACACCCAGAAAACCGACATAATGGATATCATAATCTCACCCAAACCAGGAAGAAAGGTAATTACCAGATTCATGTCACACAGGAAACACAGTCTAAATTTTGCTTTTTGTATAGAGCTCAATTCCTCTGAGAGATTCTACCTAAACAGTTGGGTTTTGCTGCTTTGTGGATTTCTGATGAGTTAATGTAAGACGAGGTCAGGGCTGGCTTACAGCCAGCTGTGTGACAAACAGAAAAGATTTTCTCAGTGTTCTTGAATATAAAATACACTCTTGGTTAATATGCCCTTGGTATAAAGCTCCAGAAATCAGGTATTGTGCAATAAACCAGCTTGATTTTACAATCTACAGTTGTGCAATTGATATGCAACTGATCTAAACCGGACCTCATCTAACGAGATATTTCACTCTCTAGAAGATTTTCCTTCCTCAAACAGTAACTCTTACTTCTGTTATGGAGTTTGCATTTTATACCAGAAAAAAAAAACATGTAAAGATAGATCCCAGCCCCAGCTGGGTCCCATATATCTGTTTACTGAAAACGTGAATTTATGCAAGTCTTGATAAAATTACTCTTGCGGTTGTGTTTTGGAGTCTTCAAAAATGCAGAACACAGCCCTTAGAAAAGGTTTGCAATCCTTTTAAAGCACAACCACCACCTATGCTATGAGACTTCCAGCTTTAAATTTTTTAACGTAAAGAATTTTCATTCCTAAAGTCCTAGATTATCCCTTACGTGCTTTTGAAAATGCTATTGCACATTAGCTGCAGCTTGAGTACCTAAAAGGGAAAAAAATACAATGGCCCTTCTTCCATCTTTTTATTTTATATTCCTTGCTTTGGATTTATATTGCAACCACTTGTCTCAAACAGGAATGAAACTTTCTGGTTTTTTTCATCTGAAAGGTATGAATTCCTGAATGGCAATTTAGCATGTACACTTCAGGGAAACACTGCATGACTTTTCATATGATATATATTAACCTTTCATTAAAAAAGAACATGATTTGGATCCTACTGCATAAGAGCAAAAGAAAGTGAATGATAGTCTCCAGAAACTGAAGTCTTTTTATCTAGCTGGGGAGACTGAGAATAGCACCATTATTTGAAATTTTCTCCCTCCTTTTCATATGTTAAAAATACTAAGGTAGCTGTTGGGAATAACAGGAAAAAGCTGTGAATCTGTATCAGTTTGGGAAGCAGAGCCATAGGGAGTGAGCTGGTCAGGGGCTCTCTTTGCTTACGTCTACTAAAATGTCCAAGATTCTAGAGGTAGAAGGGTTAAGTTTTAGATCTGATCCATTTAAACCAGTTTGCCCATTAGCCTGAGTACAACCAGGAGGGCTCGAAGATACATGCTTTGCTGTTGGACTGAAGAGCAGCATCAGTGGATAAAATCTACAACATTCTCATGTAGAAATCCAGAGTAAATAGAGATATTGGTCCCTGCTGGCCTTAAAGTCTATGAATATATGACCAATATAGCCACTTCCAAATGCAGTTCATCTACCATATACTTTTCAGAGAGATTGGAGCCATGGCAAGGGTGGGACAAGAATAGCATCAAATAAAGGCAAATATTCCTGAAATCTGCATGCTATTATTTCTGCCCAGAAAAAGGATCTGCAGGTCCAGGATGGTGGTAGTGGGAAAGAACATCTGGCAGCTGGAAGGTAACCAGAAATAAGGAACATATGGAAAAAGGGCTGTGGAGAGGAGGGGATGGGGTTGTTTCCAATACCCTGTGTCATAATGCCTAACCCCGGATTTAGTAGGGGCCACTGAATGGGTTTGTGTGGTTGCCAGTGCTTTGTGTAGCATTATTGTTGCTTTGTTTTGTTTCTAAGGAGAATTACAATCTGTTACTATATTAAATACTTTTCTCGTACATGTGTAGAGATGTGTGTGTTTCTCTTCTGCTTTAAGGCATGGCTTTCAGCTTCAGAAATAATTTTCAGATTCAGAGAGGGTGGAAGAGCCAAGGAAATGGGAATTGTTTGTCTACATTTTCTGGGAACTACATGACTTGCTGTTTCCTAGGTAAAGCTCTATAATGTGATTGCAGATCTATATTTAAATGTGGGAGAGAGTCTAAAGGAGACCTGACACCTCCACTGTAAAAACTCAGATAATGCAGACTTCAGGAGTTTAGAGTTCAAGGTATTTACATATTGATGTTTTCCAGCACTGGTACAAGCAATCTAACAGCACAGGATTTTCTACCAAATGACTGTTTGGTTTAGGTTGGGGGGTTTTCAACTCTCATTTAAGTGTGAATTCCTAGATATCTGAATTTACAAAGGCAGGTCCACTGGATTTCCATTTGCATATTTTTGGCAGCAGTCCACCTCATTAATGCAGGAGAGAATCAGCCAATATTATAAGAAAAACACATATGACACTCAAGGGAATTAGAAATATATTGTTAATTTGATGGAGTGTTAATAGGCCCCCTAATATCACCATTTTTTTCCTAGCAGTTGCCTGTAATGTTTATTTCTTGTTGGACCAACAAAATCCTGGTTCCCATTATAGACATGATGGTAGCTCTTTAAGAGAGATGTGCTCTCCAGCAGGTTTTCAGCATTTAGCTCTCCTCTTCATTTTAATCAAAGCAAAGTCTCCAAGTCAAAGGAAGGAGAAAATCAAACTCTAACTTAAATCTCTCTTGTAAAAGTAGATATTATTTTTGAACGATGCCTCCTGAGAAACTTTTCATTGACCTCTAAAGCAGAAAGGCTGCAATGGAGCTGTTATCAGGTTTAACTTCTGTGACCCACAGCTGAAATCATTGTAGACTAGTGGCTAGAGGGAGATTAAATTCAGAATGTCCTGTAAGCTGAAAGAAATATGAATCTAAGCAGTGCTCTTTAAGAAGCATTAAAGAGTGTGTATAGAAACTTAAAATTCCTCTCTGTTAAGTTACTTGGTATTTCTTTGCCATTCCTCATAGATTTATAAAGAACTACACCATTATTTTCAACCTTTTACTGCTAAGGGCCAGCAGGTTACAAGTTTTGCTCTAGTAATTACCTATCAGTCTAACAAAGTAACCTTAATTAGTGGGATTTTTTCATACCATATATAGGAATGGGGCATGGTGTGAACACATGTTATTATGATATAACACCTTGCTCAGATCTCATGTATATCCTTTGTCTTCTGCTGTCACCAGTGTAATTAGGCAGCAGAGGTGCAATATATTCAGGTTTTTATCAATACCTGTCCAAAACTCTAAAAGTATGTGTGACAGAAATGAAGGCTAATATGCAAAGAAAAGCTATAATGACCACTGGAGACAACCGAGCTCCATTTAGCTCACTGTATGAGCTCACCCTAGTGCACATGCTTCGTTTACGTGACTACTCTGGTTTCATCAGGATGGATTATTGCTTAGAAAAAGTGGGGGTTTTCTCGTTCAATTTAGCGAAAATCTGACTTATCTTCCCTCTACTTGACTTTTGATTAGAACAGGTTCAGGAATGCTGCAGACAACACTAGTATCTCATAGTCTGTGGGGTTTCAATTCAATTTGTGCCTATTAATCAACTTCAGTATGCATAAATTCCAAGCAGGCAATCCCATGCATCTCTATACCATGCTTCCCTCCCTCCCTCTGTACTCAGTGTACTTGAGAATACATCTTATTACTGAACACTAGGGAGAATATCCTCCATCTTTCCCTGTCCATATACACTGAGATCACATACACGCAGTTGTTTTGTGTAAAAGTCACAGGAAAAAATGAAATTAATCTGTGCAATTAAGTATTGCTAGAAATACTCGTTAGGTAAAAAATTGGCACTCAGTTTACTAAAAAGTTCCTGCTCCTTCTCATTGTTTCCTGTCTAGCAACGAAATCTCAGTCCCCAGAGCTTCTCCTCATGATCCCAAGAGCAAAATTTGTACACTCAGGGATTTAAACCTGTGCTGTATGATATATTAACTAATCACAACTAATCACATAACTCAGACACTAACTATTGAATCATTTCAGTGAACTCTTTTCACCAAAAAAGGAAAGCAATACAAAAGCTTTTACAAAGGAAAAGGGATCTTTTTTTAAGTCATCCAAGAGACAGTCAGAAAGCAACAAAAGACAAACTTCACTGAATAAGTTATTGTAAATAACCTGATGTCACCTACTTTCTTCATCAAACATATCTATTGTTTAGCAGACGGCACAAACAGTACCTTTATTATATGAGCGACCTGCTTTTATCATTTGCACTTTTCCCTCAATATATTATTTAGAACTATCAACAACACTTTTCAATTGCTGCAACAGTAAATAACTCATTTCTAAGGATCCTCACTGCAATTTTTGTTGTGATAAAGCAGCACTCATGCCCAGTGAAATTTGCGAGTTACCGGTTTCTGAAAGAGCTTTTCTTATCACTTACTTTTTTCCACAACCTCATGGGAAATCTTCCTCCATGCCACCTTAGGATATGGTTTATTAAAACTGTGTACATGATGAAAAGGCATCTGGGAGGGAAGGGATGCTGCTACAATGCATAGTAGGACAATGGATGCAGTACTGGAAAAGTATGGATCATTACAAAGGTATACATTAGGCTT
This sequence comes from Forpus xanthops, assembly GCA_032466535.1. Classification (NCBI taxonomy): domain Eukaryota; kingdom Metazoa; phylum Chordata; class Aves; order Psittaciformes; family Psittacidae; genus Forpus; species Forpus xanthops. The sequence continues at coordinate 29,810 of JASSUY010028400.1, read as the reverse complement.
TAAATTGACCAATGCCTCCCATTAAAGTCCATGGATTCCTTGAAAGTAAAGTAATAATTAATATGAGTTAGAGTACCTATTTTGAAAATTATTCAAGAAATCCCTTAAAGTAGGCAATTTCAAGTTGACATCTACAATCAAGTGAATTGTCTAAATTTTCTTCATAATTAGGGTGAAGGATAAGCACTGCAAGGACAATTTATCCTATCAAAGAAATCTAAAACAATCAGACGTATTGCACCTCATCCTTCACTGTTGACTGTGATAATCCTGTAGGAGTCCAGACTCTATAAAGACAAACAGCTCAGATGAAGATGTCTGTATTGCAAACAGGTAAAGCTAGATGAGAGGAGCTTCACCTCATGTATATGTATGTTCCATCAAACTCAGATGAAAAACAAGCAACAAAGGAAATAAACATTACCTTGCATTAATAAAAGACACATCCTCATATAACTGTAGTTTTCATTTTTATGATATAATAGTTATGCTGCTCAGTAGATGACTGAAAAGTGAGAACTCTAGATATTGTGAATTATCCTTTAATGTAATTAAAATATATAATTGTTAACAAACTTTCAGGATTTCTTAAATGCTTCATTAGTTATGCCTTTCAGTTACAGTAAGTAACATAAATACTTTAATAACCATCTATCCTAGAGGTATATATCATTCTTTACTAGATGCACAAGAATCAATGTCCTGTTAATATCTACTTTACGCATTTTCGCCTAATGAAGACACAGTGAGAATGTCTCTAAGGTTAATGTGTCAATATATCCAAGCTACATCATCATGATAGTTTAACAAAATAAATGTATCAACGTATGTACCTTATGCTTAAAACACAGAGCTTAGAAGAGAAACACTGGAGTTTTCAAATCTAAGGCAATAAACCATCTCTGAAGGCAGATATGCTAGATGATTTCAGCTTTTTCCCCACTGCTTCCTGTGCAAGAGGCAATGTATTTATTTTCCCCAATAGGCTTTCTTACTAGAAAGGAAGATACATGGCTAAAGAACTGCACAGGAGAAAAGGCTTTCAGGGCTTTATTCCTCTACAAGTCACCTGTATGTAACAGAGCTTTAAAAATGTTTCCATTTTTATGTACATTTCCATAGTATCCACCAACACAATATCGCAGTACCGTGCACAAATTAATGTATGCCTAGGCATGGCTCAGTTCTTACTCTGATTTCCACCAATGCAACTTTGACTTCAATGTGCTTATTTCAGATATTCACTAAAGGAATGGAAATTGGAGGCAGGCTTCTCTTTGAGCAGCACTCGGCTTTATGTAGTTCAGCAGAATTTACTTAGTTTCTATTAGCACTTATTCAAAGTTGGCCACAAGTGTCAAATGAAGCTCCCATTTATAGAAATGAAGGTACTTAATTAAAATCATACCAATAAAAAAAAGGATTTTTCATTGTGTAATTGGAAGTCCAGATACTTAATCCTACTTAAAAATAACAAGCACTCACACTTTTAAATAAAGAAGTGCCCTTTTTATTCTACTTTCAATAGTGTGTAAACATTAAGCTCCCTATGGCTTTAACCATAATGAATTAACTGAATTCTTATAATTTAAATGTTTTTGAACTTCTCCTAAATGTTCATATTTAGTTTTGACTTTGAATTTTATTATGTCATTTTATACTATCAAGTTCCCTAGAGCCTTGTCAGGGTAGGGGAGTTTCCTTTAGAAATCAAGTTTTCATTAGGATTAATAAAAGAAAGTAGACTGTATTATTTTAACTAGTGTTGAGGAATATCCACTATGCCAAGCCACTTGAACCACCAGCTCAGGGTCAAATCCAAAGGGTTGGATAACAGCTTTCTCCCTGACTATCTGGGGCAAACAATGAGTTAGAGGATGTGTAATGATGGCTTAGAGCCCATGTAACAGAAGCTATCTGGCATCATGGAGATCCTCTCCTCTACAGAATTAAGGATTTTACAATGGAAATCTATATCTAATGCCCTGATTTGACAGATGGAGAACCTGAGTTGTGAAGGATGGGGTAAAATGGATCTCAAGTGATCCAGAGGGATAGTAGCAAGTCTCTATGAAGCAGCTAGTGCCACATCCAGAAGATCAGGCTGCCTGAAAAACAAATTGTCAGGTCCACAGACTCCACAGCTCCTTTTCAGGAGGCAAACAAGACACTGAAGAATCAATCCTGAATGTAGAAGACATATCTGACACATCAAGACGTCTTTTGGACAAGCAGGAGCCCCAGCTGCAGAAAGACCAGCACAGCGCTGTGTTGCAACAATTACATCATTCATTTCCAAACTTACATCCAAGGGCATGCTCACTGAGTTTCTTGTGGCAACTTATGAAATGATTGGGAAAGTATTTATATAGACATTGATTAAACAGGACCAGCTGAGAATTCTGTTTAATATAAGCAGAAACTAATAGAGAGCTTCTCCATTTGGAGGGGTGCTGTGCAGGGCCTGGTGTGTGCTTACATGTTCAAATTAGATTGCCTTTTTGTTCGCTCTGTATCCTAGGCAGGTTATGAATCATTGTCTTTGAATAATTTTATCTACAATTTGAGATCATTGTGCTGTGCTGGATTACAGTGGACAAAGTATTTTTAATCATTGCTGAATTGTGGGTGGAGCAGCAGAAGGCATTCCAGGACTCTTGTAACATTCACCTTCTTGCATCTGAAGGCAAAACAAAGAGGTTCCTCTTTGTAGGGAACCTCCTCCTCTCAGAAATCACCATGGGTTTTGGCAGAATTACATGCCATTTGGCAGGCTTTGTAAGGACTTGAGCATTGCCAGGTCTTCAATTGCCAGGGGAGAAAACTGATCCAAAGCTTAGGGGAGTCAATTGAGAGTGCTCCCATTAATTCAGTGAGCTTTAAGGCAATCCTAGGTCAGAGATGATGCACCTTAATAGAGCATTTCTAAGCAATAACCATGACTTCATACCTGCTGCACCCCATAGAAGCTAGTTTGGTTACATTTGATTCGATTCAAAGGAGTGGCAGGGACCTTAAGGTCCTTTCCAACCCTAACTATTCTGTGATTCTATGACCTCTGGGGTGTTGTGGCCTTTCTGTCTCTCTGGGGTGTTGTGTTTGTTAGGATTATCTGGGTATTTCGCCTTATAGGGGAACAGGAGCACACAGTTGAGTGCAGTAGCAGGGACTTTCTGTTCAGCCCTTGATTTCACCTACTGTCTTTCTGGGACATGGAATAATAAAAGGCTAAAGCTAAGCTACTAGGGTCCCCAGAAGCAGGCTGTGCTGCACAGGGATTCATGCAATGGATATTATATGGACCTATCTGGATTGGGGCAATGTTGGGGCAATATATATTACATGGATGTCTACAGCAGCCAGCACTGATGGACACTTGGATATCTGCCACAGTGAACTCTGTTACGTATATGAGTGGGAATGATTCACTGTACACTACCTTTCAAAGCATGGTCAACAGCGCAGGTTAACCAGCAGTATGATGTGTCTCTCAGAGAAACAAACTTTTAGAAGTATGATTTATGGGCTTTAGAGATATCTAGTCCTATTTACCACTGATGCATTTGTTCAGTTTTTAATTATTCTCATGACTAGAGCAATTAAACCATTACAGCTCAAAACTCAGTTCATCGTCTATAATTCCTTCGCCGAATTCAACATACTGCAGTAAGCTAGAGATTTAACCTAGACAAAAACCAAGAGTCTTTCATAACTATCCAGACCATAGGCACCTATACAGTGCCTGTTTTCAGGTTCCATTGAAATGGACAGTCATCCACAGAGATTGAACTTCTGTAAGGTTTCAAGTCTTGTAAAGGTGCCTTACTTTCCTGAAATTAGGCAACATTAAACCCATGAGTCAAAGTTAATATCACTTTCACATCCAATCCATAAGCCAAGCAGCATGCAGTATTCTTAGTCTAGAAACTTCCTCCAAGATAGATCTTTTTTCAATAGACATAACACAGGCCATAACCATAGGATCATTTATTCAACAGGATCAAAACTGCAAATACAAGAATATCTGTTATACCCTTATTCTAATTATTATCTACTTTGTCTAGTTTTCTCCAGAGATTTGAGACTTGTTTGTTGCCGCAGACATATCTATTATTAATCTTTAAGCAGTTAGTAGAATAATTTGCAACATTCATTAACAAGTAGCACCTTATGGATTACTAAAAAGCACCTATGCCTTTGTTAATGAGCCCCAGTGGTGCAATACTTTACATATTTTATGGCCAGACAATAATGTGATGCCTTGCTTTTATAGGTAATCTGAAAATAAATTGTTTTGGACGTAAAGATAGATAGCTAACGCAAGAGTAGTTAACACTGGGAAACCTTGCCTCCTGAGCTGTTGAGTTATAACTGTGAAGAGATGACACATTTCCAAAGCATTCTTTTATTATTCCTAAAATCCTACAGCCCTCAAAAGATGACTGTTATCACACTTTGGATAAATCATATTAAATGCAAAGAAAAAGATGCCAGGAAATTTCAGAACAAAACTGTTCTTGTGTGGAATGTTTTGCTATTTGATTCTAAAGAGGTTCCACCTAAAAAGTAATAGAGATATTCAACACTTGCTCACTTAAGGTGGTAATAAACTCTATATTGAATCAGTAAGCAGTTGATGAAATCATTCAGCTCTCGAAAAATTGCAGCATTTAGTATTAAACATACGTGCTCGTGACCTTGTTACCTCCATCAAGTCACGATACTCATCAACTTGCGTAAGTGTAGAATTCACACATTTTGCCTCACATCTATCCAAGAAAACAATATTTGTTTTAATTCCAAAGTGTCCTTGAGAAACAACACAATGTTCTTTTACTTCCCCTGTTATTCCGGGTTTCTCATTTTTCCCTTCTGTCTTTGTCTTCTTTAAAAATGCCAGTAAAGCAAATCCATCACAAGTGGAGGCAGTTCAGGTGTCTAGCACTGGCCTGCCTCTGTGTCTCAGAGCAGCTCTGGAGGGACCACCTTGAGGCGTATGGGAATAATTCACTCTCAATGCCCATTAAATCTTTAGCCTCCCCTTTGAGACTGCAACAAGGGTGCCAATTAATGTCAGTTGTCGTGGTGGTTTATGAGACTGGGACACCTGCCCACAAGGAGCTGAACAGAGATCACCAGCTGAGACAGTGGAGTATTTGTCTGTGATGCTCCAGTATATAAATAATTTCCAGGTGGTGGAGCAACATTGGCTCATCACAAATTCATTACCAACATGAGTGGGATGGGAACTGGAGTTTAACTGGAGAGGAAGGCTCTGTAGCACACCTCAGTTCTGCCAGAGCCTTTTCCCCTTTCCATGATGTATCTCTTGCAACAGGATTGACATTCCATATCTTCTTTGCAAACTAATGAGAATCAATGTTTCATTGATAGCTGCTGCTTACACAGCTTTGCACTCAGACAGGTACAGACCAAGCCTGTGAAAAGGAAGAAGAAAAAGAAAATATTTGTATTCCATGTAAAACCAGCTAAAAACAAGTTCTGCAACAAGTGAAACATCTGGCTTTTTGCCTCAAGCTTGTTAGGCTCTCAGGATGACAAGGTCGAATTATTTAGGCTGAAACATCCTTAAGAAATACTTACTGTCCACCACCATTCCATATAGCAAAGAGTAGGTGATGCCCTCCCCATCACCACAGATCAGCCTTTTTGGGCACTGCAGATTAACAGTTTTCAGAAGAAAAAGCCTCCCAGTTTCATCAAGGCCAGCCCAGTTCCATGGCAGGTCCCCAAAACCCTGCAGCAGCACCACAGCAGGCTGATAGCTTACACCATCCACAGCGCCTTGAGAAACAACATGCTGAGGCTTCCCTGTTCAGCAGACTGGAGGCTGTGGCCAACACAGAGATAGACATGGGGCAGCATTACAACGACAGATGCAATGTGAGGGAGAAGGTAGAAATCATTTTAAATTTTTAATTAAGGTAGTGTAACACTTAAGAGATGCACAAACCTTTACAAGGTTCTCATATTCCTTGGTTTAGAAACTAGGCTGGCCTCTCAGTGATCATCTACTCTGGAACAACAGCATAAAGGAAAAATTAACATGGTTTCCTAGGATAACCCCATTCTTTTGTCTCTTCCTGACCTTCCAGGGTCTATATTGGTAGACTCAGTCCACAAACATCAAAATTATGGATGAGATTAAAGAACTAATCACAATGTATGTTAAGGACAGTAGTACATTTAAACTGGATTTTGACAAGTAAGTAATGGTGTGGAGTTCTTTCCCACAGGACACCTTCGTGATAGGTGTGAAATGGGTAGCCATGTCTGTAAGACAAGAAGTCTCAATATTGTTGATGTCACCCATGTATATCTCAGTGCACCAGGTTCCCTAGCTGCGCACACCAAATCCCACAGCAGAATTATATCATGCAGGGCTCACATCTGTCTCCAGCGAACAGTCACTTCTCACTTTAGTCTCCACTTGTTTGTATACCAGCCATAAGAAAGGCAGGATGGAATTACAAAATCCTGCCTTTAGTTACATAAATGAAACTGGGACTATCAGAGTGAAGGAGAGAAAATCTGAGCTAATGTATATATCCCACAGGATTCTCACACTGTTGTCAAACCCAGAGATGACATTGTCAGCAAGACTGACATTTGTACAGGGTGTAATGGATTGTCATGGGTTTGGCTGGGATAATTTCCTTCCCAGTAGCTGATGATGTGCTGTGTTTTGACTTCAGTCTGAGAACAATGCTGATAACGCACCAGTGGTTTAGTTGTTGTTCAGTAGTGCTTACCCGATCAAGGACTTTTCTGTTTCTTATGTTCTGCCAGTGAGGAGGGGCACAAGAAGCCAGGAGGGGCAGAGATGGGATGCCTGATGCAAACTAGTCAAAGGGGAGCACATAATGCTCAGGATAGAAACTGGGCCAGGCTACGCACCAATCAGCAGGTGGCGAAAAACTGTGTTGTGCATCACTATTGCTTGTTATATTTTTGTTTAATCTCTCTTTTTTGCTATTTCCCTTAAAAATAACTTTAAAAAAAGTTTAAAAAGTAAAAATTAGCTAAAAATTAACTCTTTCTCAGCCAAAACCAGCACATGGATGGGGTTTCCTGCTGGTATCTTTGTGTTACCTCCATCATACAAGAATGCCAAGAGAAAACCAAAGCTAGTTTGCTGGCACAAGGAGATGTTATAAACAGCTCTAAAAAACTGCTTAAAAGACCCCACAGCTCCCTTTCCTGACCAGTATTTGTTTTTAACTGCTAGCAAGGCCTATAAAAAGTCCTCCTGTACTCTTATAGAAGGTAACAGTTCCAATGTCATAATCTTATTCTGACCTCAGAAAATGAGTTGAACCTGGAAAAAATTCCTTGCATTTATATGTACCCTTCCCTTTCTGTTCTTAAACATCACATAGCAGGTTAAATCTGCAGAACTGATCTCAGCCCAGATCAGGTGGATTTGAGCAGTGGAGAAAATGACCTCAAAACTGTGCAGATTAAGATGCTACTTTGGGATCCCTTGGCCAGAAACCATAAATCACTATGCATATCTAACATTGTACAAAGAAAGCATGCAGTCTACACGGTGTTCCCAAACCCCTCCACTTTTGAATTGTCTCAATCCAAAGTATTTTTACAGAGTTCCTGCCATTTTTTTGTTTTTCTGTTAAATACTCACCTTTTCCATGAAAAATACATTTTTTATACTAGGTAATAGGGTAATATTTCTCTTTACTTTTACCAACTGTGCCTCTTTTCAGTGTTCCTGGGGCCTTTTTCCCTTTTTTTTTTTTTTTTTTACCAAAAATCACTTGAAAAAGAAAACAGCAAAGGAAAAAAAGGAGGGAATTAACTATTTCATTAGAAATGTAAAATGTCTGTGGGAAATCTCACTTATGTTCTCAGAAAAACAGGATGGTTTAACCAGCTCTGGTATCACTAGATAATACATGTTTATGTATGAGTGCATGTGTTTATATAACATTTGAGGTGGCAACTTCTTTGAGAAGTGAATCCACAAATGAAATGCAGCTCATATCCATTTCCGTCCAAATCTCGCTTCTTTACGGAATAACTGTTGTGCCAGATGCAAGTTATTTAAGTAGTGTTTGTTCTACACCTCCAAAAAGCAGGCTAGAAACATTTTAAGAGCCATCAATTATTGTAATTGACTATTCTTCAAATGTTTCTTAGTTTATTAAGAAGAGAGCATAACATTAATCAGAAAATATCTGCAAACTACTCTCCACAGCTCCCTGCGTTGTATCGCTAACCACCACTGTGATAACAGCACAGAGAATAACTGCCCACACATTACCCTTGGGTTTCAAAAATACATCTGTAGGCTGTGGGCAGCTAATTCTGAGAGTAAATACTGCCAAATAAACTCGTTGTTTTATAAGTGGAGGCACTAATGAAGTTTAAGCTTCTGCCAGCAGGGCTTTTGCACCCTGTCCTGTCTACAGACTACACTTAAGTTTCTCTTTCTACTTCATATGTTTACATATTTCCCCTTTCTCTTTCCCAGATGTAATCACTTACTGATTTTCTCTGGAATAATATTTGGCCTCCTTCCTTGATTTTCAGTGAAACCTCTGTTAAAATTAATTGGTCCCCCAAGACTCACATTTGCCGATATCACCAATAACTTGATGCATACAGAGGCAGATTCTGCCCACACAGGGGAATAATTAGGGAGAAAATTTAGTCCAGAAAACTTCATGGAGGTTTTTCACTCTTTTCCTCACTGCCACGGCCTTTACTAAGAAATTGGCTTACAGTTCTGACTTACTGATGAACTGATTTGTATGACCTAACTGCTGTCACCTTGTACTTTAACTCGTTGCCAATGAGTACAGTGAGATCTTCGGTTGCTATATTCTGTTCTTAAGCTGGCCCCATCACCTCAGGGTCTGAATCACTCATCTGCCAATAAGCTTCAGAAACTGCAGAATGGTATCATAGAATCACAGAACAGTTTGGGATTGAAAGGGACCTTAAAGCTCACCCAGTTCCAACCCCCTGCCACAGGCAAGCACATCTTCCACTAGAGCAGATTGCTTCAAGCCCCTTACAACCTGGCCTTGAACACTGCCAGGGATGAGGCAACCACAGTTCCTCTGGGCAAACTGCACAGTGTCTCACTACCCTCACAGAGATGAATTTCTTCCTTATATCTAACCTAAATGCTACCCTGCAATTAGTTGTACAATATAATCAGTGTATTTCCCAGATTTTCTGAGTCACATCTTTCCAACATTCTGCATTGAGAATTATAAGGATATTTTAGGCTTAGGTGCCCATGGGAATGAGATTCCTTTTGTGAGAAGCTCCTGAAAACATTAAAGACTGCTCAGAGCAAAATTAAATTACAATGAGATATTATGCTAAGAACTGATGCTGGATTGCACACACATAAGGCACATAATTGCACACCCTAGAATAAAAAATAAACTTCTGAGTATTAAACTTTAGTTGTATGCATATCAGGGCAATGTCTTTATCTTCTTAAAAATTTATATGTCTTTAAACCCCTAAAAAGGGATGGAATAAATATTGAAACTCAGACATCTATTTAATTATATCACTCATTCCTCCAGACCTTTTCTATATATAGTACAAATCTAAGGGTTGAGGCCACCTGCTCTGCAGGTGCATTCCTTCTTCGACAAAAAATAGAATTTCCCTACAAGGAGAAGTTTTCATCCCAGCTTTCATGTTCCATTTTCTAGGCACTGGAACAGGTTGCCTGAAGAAGTGGTAGATGTTCGGCCCCTGGCAGTGTTCAAGACTAGGTTGGACAAAGCCTTGGGTGATATGGTCGACGGTGAGATATCTCTGCCCATGGCAGGGTGTTAGAACTAGCCCAAACCATTCTATGATTCTATGTTCTTATCCCTTTCATGTAGGACTCACGGTAAATGAAAATGACCTTCTAAACTTTCAACATGATAGAAAAGTTCAGTTGCCACCCCAGCAGCTGAACATTAGATGGATCCCATGGAGCCCTGCTATGTGTGGCAGAGGAGTGTGCTCATGTTTATTCCATACTGGAGCAAGGTGTGATCATCTGAGTGCTGAACACTGCACATTTACTGATGCATAACCAGAGTTTTTCTCATTTAGCCAATTGTCCTGCACTCTGGCTATGGGTGTGCAATTTGCATAATCATTGCCCAGGTACAGAGCAGTATGTGCATCCCCCTGCTCTGGCAATCAGCCACCGCTCACCCAATCAGGGATTTACATAATCCCTCTGCAGCTCTTTCCCAGCAGCTTCACTCTGGATATGAAAATCCCTCCATTCTCGTTGGCTGTTGCAATTCCTCTTTGCCGACCGGTTTCTCTGCTGCTTAGGTTTTCAGATGTTTTCCAGCAATAAAGGTACTTCTTTTGCCCCTGATGCCCTTTTCCATGAAAAAAAGAGGGAAAACACATTAAAATCTCCACACAGATTGGTCTCTCCAGTAATTTCCATTCCTTTTCAATCATCTTCCCTGCTCCATCATCCCACCCAGGGCAAGGCTCCCAGTCAATCTGTCCTGCATATGGTTCTTTCAGGTGATCCATGTCCTAATTTCTACCTGAGTTTGCAAGATGAAAAGGACAGCCAAGCCAGGTCCTTTGGGAAGGAGAAAGGGAACAGGGAGGAATCAGTGAGGAACACAGGAGCACTTAGGAATGGAAAGGTCACCTCCAGAATACAGATCCCAATTACTTTACTAAGTTAGTCTATGTAATGTCCACTGTTATTTCTGGTCTTTCTGATCTTGGACGGTCGAGTCTAATGTGTTTTCAGAACAATGAAATATATAAAAGCAGGTAATATGAGCTCCACATGTCCCTCGTGTATCCCATCTAATATCACTGCATGTTGCATAGCTATGAAAATTAAAGGTAAAACCCTAACATCAGCAAGGTCAAGGAATTGTAGAAGCACATTGCATGAAAGCAGCAGATGAGTGCAGCTGATTTCCCTTCAAATCATTTAAGTGAGTATATGTAACTCTGTTTGCTTTTCATGTGTTGTACCGATGTACAAGGAAAACACATATAATTAGTACGTGATGACTCATCAATCTCTGAAATAAGGTTGATTATCAGTATCAGCATTATCACAATGTTGAGGTCATGGCTTCAATCTGCAAAAAGTATTTTAAACCTCAAGGTACTTACTTTAGTTTGCAAAAAAAAAGAGATAAAGAAAAAGAAAAAGGTATTAACTTCAACTGCTAATGGAGTAAAAGGCACTCCCAGTCTGACTTCTGAGGTCATAGGCTATTTGTGATATACAGCACCTTTTCCAAGGCCCTTCAAGGAAATACTCTTAGGAATGATGTATGGCACAGATTAATAGTCTCAGAAGAGTCTTTTGCTGACCAGTCAAATAGTCGTGCACTCAGATTCCCCACATTTCATGATGTCACAAAATACTGTAATCCATAAATCTTTGGTAAATACGTACTTATCTCAAAAGCACACATACACATTGTTGACAACATTTTTGTAGAACTGTAAATTCTTACTGGTTACAGGTGTTTGAATGTTTCTGCAGCTCAGATATTTACTGATCTGCCTTAGGAAGAAATATGCTTAAGGCAAAGTTTTTACTTTATTGCTGTCTGTAATAGGCAGATATTTTTCTTGCAAGGGATTTCCTGCAATAAATACCATTGTCATTGCTACGACTGAAGTTGTTGCCTTGAAACACCTTGTCCTGAAATACTGCCTTTCCAAGCCATTATTATATCATTACTACAGCTTTTGACCTAGCTACACAAAACATAAGGAATGCTGTTCTCTTTTCGGTGTTCCCGAGGAAAGGACAAAGAAGAAATATTTATTTTCAGGTGAAAAATGTTTAGCTTAGAACTACCAGGTACAAAACCCTTTGAGTTGAGGTGGTATGTACTTTGCAACCCTGGTGAACACCTGTATTAGCAATGGAGAACAATAGCAAAAGCAAAATAAAAATGTTCCTAATGCTATTAAATCTGTCAGATCACAGGGTGACAAAGGAATGGCTTGAAGTGGTACCACAGTATCACAGACTGCTGAGACACTTCATACTGCTTGTAAACTACAACATAACACATGTACAATAGAGGTGAGTCAGGAGAATGGACTCAGACCACCTTCCATTCTCAGCTGGCATAGAGTGCCAAAGGGCAGAACTATGTACCAGAGTAGATCTTTCCTGTTGGATTTATGGAAACACAAGTGAAACAGAGGAAATGGAAGGTTCAGTAGGGATAGTCTAAACCAAAACAGTAGCCACATTCAACCACTTTTAGGTATGCCCAAAGTAGCACATATAGTCCATGTCTGGATGCTGAGAATAAATAACTGTGCACCCCATGGTAGAGTTATGCAAACCCAGGTACCTAAAAGGACTTCTGCATAGAGGACTGTGATTGACATCATGACAGGCAGGCCTGAAATAATCTCTTCAGTCAAACAGAAGCATACAGCTGAAAGATTGCTTTAATTTCTCCTTGAAAAACCAAAAATCTACAGTGAAGCCAGGCAAGTGTGGCAGATGAAACCCTTCCTTTGACCAGCCTGAACTGTTGTTCTCTTTCACCATTGTGTTGATATTGTCCCAATACCAATTAGACTATTCCCATACTAGAGAAAATGCAAAAATACTTTATTAGTGTCCTAGATCTGCTTGCAGTCCTCTAGCTTAAGTTATCTCCCAGAAAAAAATCTTCTTTCCCCCTCTGAATTACACTCTTGCTTTGCATGCAAGGAAATGTTTGCTTTCTTACTGGAGTGCTGCAGCTTCCTGTTAGCAAGTACTAGAACCCATGCTCTTTAAACTGCAGTTGTTATTAATAAAGGTCTCAATGACTGACAAATCCCTACTTCATGCCTCTTTATTTCACCCATGGGAGATGGTTAAGCTGTATTGTTTGATTTGTATACATTGATGCTCTGTTATCACTGGCCACTTCTATTTCAGCTGGAGTGGAAATACATTCCTTGCTGGCTCCTTTTTGAACATTTGTTAGGCAATCCTTATGTCCACTCAGAACCTCTAGTTTTTCTAACCGCTGCTCTATTTTTTGTCATTTTCTAATCTCTTGTAGTCTTCTGAGTGAAAAATACCTCCCTTATTTATGTTAGTTTCTCCTTAATTTGCCCAGTTCTTCCAAAACTTCCCTGTATAATTACCGTGCTGTTAAGCCACCAATCCAGAATTCCTTGGAAATTTACTTATCTCACTTGGAAGTAAATCACACTTTAATCGCCTGCCAAAGCTGGTATTAAGTGTCCAATTAAAAAACAAACCTTTACAGCTTATCTCTTTATGTGGTAAGGAACAGGTGCGGTTTTAGGTGAGTCCTGGGCCAATTTCTATTGAATTATCTAGTAGGACTCCTACTGGTTTCAGAGGGTGTGGAATGAGGCAGATGGTGGAGGATTTGTTTGGGGTAAGGAGCTAATGGGTGTCTTCTGAGCCTGGATAACTCCCTCAAGGATCATTGAAGGCTGCAGATCCAAAATTCCTGAGGATCTGGTCCTATTATGTTCTGCAGCCATACAGCTGTGATTTTGCGCGTTAAGCAGAACTGGAAAGAAACATCATTAGGAAAATAATGAGAAGCTCCTCATGACCCAGCAGTGTGTGATTGCAGCCCAGAAAACCAGGCATATGCTGGGCTGCATCAAAAGGAGATTGTCCTGAAGGTCAAGGGAGAGGATTCTCTGCCTCTGCTGCATTCTAGTGAGATCCCCCTGCAGTCCTGATTCATCTCTGGGACAGCAGAACCAGAGGGATATGGAGCTGTTGGAGCAAGGCCAGAGGAAGCCATGGAGATGTTGCAAGGGCTGGAGCAGCTCTGCTCCGGAGCCAGGCTGAGAGAGCTGGGCTGGGGCAGGATGGAGAAGAGAAGGCTCCTGAAGGGGAGACCTTAGAGCAGCTCCAGTGCCTAAAGGGGCTCAGGAAACCTGTAGAGGGGCTTTGGACAAGGGATGTAGGGACAGGACAAGGGGAATGGCTTTAACTGCCAGAGGGGAGACTGAGATGAGCTCTTAGGCAGAAGTTCTTTCCTATGAGGGTGCTGAGGCACTGGCACAGGGTGCCCAGAGAAGCTGTGGCTGTCCCATCCCTGGCAGTGTTGAAGGCCAGGTTGGACAGAGTTTGGAGCAACCTGCTCTAGTGGAAGGTGTCCCTGCCCATGACAGTGGTTGGAACTGGATGAGCTTTAAGGTCCCTTCCAACACAAACCAGTCTGGGATTCTGTGAAAAACTACTGGAATAGCTGTGGAATCACTGAGGGGCACATTCTAACCAGATGTATTAGTCATTGGCCCAGGCTTCCTACTCCTGTTTTGAGATGGTAAACAGCAGTAATTGAGGCACCCAATGATGATGTTAACGACATTGCCCAGCTGATGAATTCAGCATGCAGTTTGTCCTGGTTGCTCCTTTATGGCTGTCCCATTATTCATGAGTACAATATCAGCACAGTTTTGTGCAAAATACACTAAGAAATTGTTCCAGCAAAACATCCATCCCTTGTTGTTGAGTATTTGGGTGAGTTTATGCTGGAAAACTATTGACGTCTGCTATCACTATACAGGAAGTTTCCATGACTCTGCAGAAGAGCAAAGGGAAATAAATGCAACAGTAAAGTCTCAGCTTGATCTATAGCATTCCTGGAGGGTTATGCCAAGTAAAAAGTGTAGCTGTCATATTTGCCTTGCCTTTACCTGCTCATGCTTTCAGTCTGATCCTTACCGGCAAAGCAGAGCTGCACTAGTTTCTTTTTTGGGCACTTCCCTATCAGGGGAAGTAATCAGTTGGATTTGCTCTTTAACTGTACACTGTAAGTATTTAAACTGCAAGTATTCCAAAACCAGGCACAGATAGAGATTATATACCTTACACTTGTGCAATCTCATTTGTGTGTCAGTGATAAATTCACATACCTTACATTATGTGCAGTACATAGTAAGTGCACCATCTCTTTTAACTCTTTCAGGACCACAACCACCAGTCCAGCCAGCTTCAACATCACATCTCTATTGTTCTTAGTGATACTAACAATCAAACCAGTCTCCAGAGACTCCTCTCTTTTCCTGCACACTATGTCTGCAATGCTGAATAATGCACCGCACACTCTCTTGCTTTTAGATATCTTCATTTTTCAGTCTTCTATGCTATCTTTACATGTGATATATGATAAAGGTAGGTTTTCCATATCTATAAATGGTGTCATTCCATAAACAAGACAACTTTGTCATAAGATATTGCAAAAGTCATTCATACTCATTTAGTAAACATCCTAAAGGTACTTCAAAGCACAGAAGACCATGACTGAATGGGATCTTAAATTCTCCTGATTCACTCTATTACAATGGACAAAGCCCTTTCCAGTGGATGTTGTGCAAATGGATATGTCTGTGTCAGTTATTGAAGACCCTGCCTAAGGAAAACTCCAGCTGAACCCAAGCTCTAGGTGAGAAGTGAAGTCAGACCCTCAAAGTCTGTTCAAATAAATCAGGGCTGATTATCAGTGAGTGATGAAATTGCCTTTTTTTGCACAATGATATGTACACATTTGGCTGTTTGAATTTTTTGTAGTTACATTCATTTCAGTCATCTTGTTAAATGAAAAACAGATGCCACCATCAAGTATTAAAGCTCACAAAGATGGATTTTCACATTTCTTTTACTGAGTGTTTTTATCAATAATACACATGAAAAGGGCCTGGGAAGTTTTATTGCGTTAATTTAACCACCATAAATCAGCACAGAATACAAAACTCATTCAAATTACCACCTTAAGGCCAATTTAGGAATGATGAAGTGTCGTGTTCCAACCCTTACCACAGATTTGGTGAAAATCTTCCTTTTAAACATTGGTGAAGTGATCACAAGGGAGCTAGGAATGAAGGATATGATTGTGATGGTTTCATTCTGCTCATCCAGAGAAGACAGAACAACAAAGGCAAAATCCCCACTGATAATGGCATATCACCAATCCTCACTCAAGCCAGGGAAGAGGAGATAATGTGTGAGCTCTGAGCACTACACTAACCTCTAGCACAGCTCTTCCTTTTGCCTGGCACACATCAGTTTCATAGATAGTATACCATCCTCTGGAGGCGTCACCATGCAAAAGGGATTTGAGTTCCTGGGAGCAGCCAGAAGGAAGGACACAATCCATGAGTGAGCATATGTCACTGCCCTGGGTTAAACCACAGCAGTCACCAGTTCTCCCCACTACAGAGCATCTCCAGGCAGGATGAAAGCTGCCACAGCACCTGGCTGCAAAGGTAGGACCCTTGATTCATACAATAGTAGCTGGTGCTTTTAGCCCTAAAACAGACAACCCTCATCCAATCCCTGCTCCATTAGCCAAGTTAGCAGTGGCCACAGATGCTTTCCTAATCCAGCCACAGCTTGCATCCTGCATCTCATCCCTGTTTTACAGGAATCCCATTTGGATGTATAATTGCTCCCATCCTCAGATAATTGTACAATTTCCTTTTATGAATTAATAATAATAGAAAAAAAAAACAATAACTACTGTTGGAATTTCTTTTTTACCATTATTAATTGCTTGCTCCATCAGTCCTTTGGTCTTCCTATGGAGATGGCCAACAATAATGTCATGCAGAAAATTGTTTGAATACTGTCATATGTCCCCTAAAGCTGGTATTGAGACCACCAGTTCGTTCCAGAGAGGACACATTCAATAACTATCAGATGATCATGACTAACTGACTAACTGGCTTATGGAGTCAAGCTAGAGGTCTAGAAGTGAAAGGATTTATTTTTTTGTTTGCCTTTTCAATCTCAACATCAATCCTTAGAACCAGAGCTGTCCCATTTTTGTCCCTCCATCAAGCTGTGGTTATGATGATTCATCAAGATGGGTTTGAAATTCTTTTTGAGGCTTCTTTGTTCTTTAATATATTCCTCTCCTCACTATATTTTTGGATGATTCTCTAAGCCTGTCTTGTTAAACCTAATTGAGCAGGACCTTAATCGAGGTGACTACATCAAATGTCATGTTTTCCTTTTCACTGACCAGTACTGTACCCACTTCCAGGAGTTATTCTTTTGCAGAAACTGTTTCTTAGGAAGTATAAATGTTTAGAAAACAAATTAGCTCCAAATGTGACTAGCCGCTCACCCATAAGTCATGATTTGCCTGTTTTCCCATGCTTTGTTTCTCGTACCCGTCAAAGGAAAGCTAAAAACAAACTAGATTAAATGTTTTTGCAACATAGCATCAAAGGCTATAATTTTGTCCGCTCACATAATTTAAACAAGATCAGACTAAGTGAATACTTGGAAGGGACCCATTCTAAACTGAGAGGAAAGCTAAGTATTTCAGGAACTGATGGTGTCTGTGCAAGATGGGCAGCTAGTGCTGAAGCGATGCCACAGTGTGGTTTTCAGACAAAATTGTGAACAATTAATCAGTCTGAACAAATCCATTCAAAAGGAGGGAACATTTTGTACACCAGATTTGTGGTTTTGATTAGATGAGATTCACTGACTACAACATATCTTTTTCAAAGTGCTTTTTAAGTGGGGATGTGGTGCTTTCCCATCACTAAATGCTGTTCACGTACATTTTTTTTCCCACTGGCTCTTCTTCTGACTGAAATGCAAAGCTGGTTTCTTGATCCCATGATACTTTTCAAAGTATTAAGTATGCAGCTGAAGAAATACACACCATGAAATAATTAGCCCGTGAAAACAAACCTATTTTTCTGCTTATAAATTGTCTCAGCAGAATGTGACTTCTACAAATATGGAAGCTCACAAATCTTGACACCGCTCATTTACTATGCTAAAAATGAAATGCAAGAATCCTTTGGTTTAGAAGAAGAATAAAGTGGAGCTTAGGGCTTCCCCAAACCTTCCTGATGATTACCAGAGCCCACAGTGACACTCTGTCCACCTCCTGTGCTAGGGACAGTAACAAAGACAGCAGGTCTTCTCCATGTGTGCTGGAGCCCAACAAGCCTTCATAGGTCATAGGGCTGTGTTTAACTAGCATAACAACTTTAAGCTCCTTCTCATGTCCAACAGACTCTTCAAATCAAATATATTACATCCGTTGCACTGATGTCCTGGTGAGCTATTACGTTACCCAGAAGGACAAATATTCACATTTGGATCATCCAGATGCAAACCCAGGAGCTTATTGCCGAAATTGTATTTGAAGACATTGAATGTCGTTCCAAGCTGGCTATTCTATGATTCTATGAGTCACATTCACTTACGTCTTCTAATAGTTGCCTAATTGCCTATCATAGAACTTCAGCCTTGAGGTACTCCACTTAAATTCTCTGCTTGTAAAAACACCAATTGCTCTGTAAAGGTTAAATATGTAATTGCATTTCAGTAATATATTTTCCTCAAAACAATTCTTAAAAACACTCACAGATAAACCCATTGCCATTTAAACTGCGTATAAAACATGAGTTTTTAGTCAGGATGAAATCCTGGCCCTGATGAAATCAATGGGAGTTTTGCCATTGACTTCAGTGGGGCCAAGATTTCTCCCTTGATGCACATGATATATTTTTCCTGACATTTAGCATGATGAAACAGCCCTGGTTCTGATTAGCCCAGGGTATAAATAGTATCAGTCAACTAAAGCAAAATTCAAATCAAACCTCAGGCATCCTTGCTGATGTCGCTTTGCTTTGGAGCACTGTGTATTAGCAGAGATCTGAATGGCTATTTGGAGTCAAGGACTTCATCTGAATCTCTTCCCGTGGATTTAGCTTTAACCGTAAATCAAGGCACGGACAGCAAAGGGTTAGTAATGATGGAAGCATCTATTCATATGTCTTGTGACATACATTTTTCCAGCGTGAATTCTTCATTAAAAGAACCCTTGATGTCTCACAGCTTGTTACCAAATTGGGCCTTGACTCTTAACATAATTTAGATGTGTTTAAAATACGCTTCTCAGAAGAGCTGCCTCCACATTTACAAAAATGATATACAGTAATATTAGGAAGGAATCTGTCGCTTGTTTTGACAAGTTTTATTCTTTAATACCTTATGAATGAGCATATGAACGCATTTTAACCTGTTGCTTTATGTTTGAATCAGCTGTACCACAGGAGGAGAGCAGCACAGCTTGTCTTCTGAGACCATTCAACAAATTGCTTGCGCACGGCATAGCAGAAAAAGATATTTCTGATCTTTCCCTAAAATTTGGATTCCCGTTTTTTACATCATGGTGTCATCGGAAAGCAAAACTAATGGAAAGACAATGGCAGAGTTTAATAGATGTTAAACTTACAGGGAATCATTGCAATCATGTCATTACTTTACAGAGTTAATCCACAGTTCCTAGGGACTAATTGCGTAGTTTCCCTGGCCCACGCAATGCTGTTCATAGAGCATCTTCCAGACGGCTCCAGCATGGATGGGAACCTGCCAGCAAGAGGAAGACCATCCCTCCAAAGGTGGGGAAGCAGTGGCACTGCACCGCTGCACTGCTCGCCTCCCCCTGCTCCCTTTATTTGCCTCTGGAGCACATGTGGGGCTGGGATATTTCATGAGACATGATAGAGAATAAGGACCTGCTATTTGCCTGCTATTCAGGCAAAACTCCCACTGGCATCTATGAGCCCTTAAATAGTACAGTATGTTGCAAGTGGAATTGTTTATTGTGTTCAGTCAGAGCCGGCTACAGCCAGCTCTCACTACTGACTCAACTACGCGAAAACTCGCCCTCCTGTCATCCCACACTGCAATGCTCACTGGGCCCAGTTCTGTTTCCACTTAAGTGCTGGAATAAATGGAGTCAAGACAGATCCACCATCTCCTTCCTCTGAATCCCAGCACTCTTGAAAAGCAATGGGAGTGCCTGTAAGATGGAGAAAGCAGGCCAGACACTGCATTGATGTGAAAGCCAGTGTGATTTACACAGCCTTGTGAGCAAGGGGTGACCTGAGTGCCTAGGATCTGCTTTTACTGCAGCTCACCCCTCTGAAAACCAGCATATCAAAACCATGGAGGAGCTCAAAGTGAATATTGGATGCAGTATTTGGTCTCTGGTGGGCCAAAGGGATAGACCATCCCTTACTTCCCTGCTTTGTGCTCCAGAAGCATTGTAGCCTCTCACTGAAGAGTTCTCCCCAGACATCTGCAAACATGTAATAGTGGCTGGAATTAGGACTTACAGGTATTGCTGCAATGGCTTTCTAAATTCTCTTTGCAGCCTTATTCACACATACCACTTGGGAATTCTCGTTGTATTCTCATTTTAGCTGTGCTAAAATTCATTTGGTATCTTTCTTGCTAAGTGTAGTAGATACACGCTCTTGAGTGAATAGGATATGCTCCACTTGTGAAGTGTAGAAGCAGGTCAATAGACAACTTTCAAAAGGAACCATTTAGGATAATTAAGCAGCACATACACACCAGCAAGAGTTTATTTTGTATTGGAAGGCATGTGGTTAGGGAAACAATAGCAGTTTTTTCCCTGGAGAATGTTAATTAAATTGAACACCCTGGAAAACTGAACTATTCTTACCACAAATCTATAAATCAAACTGTTCTGTTTGCTTAATATAATGCTTTGCTATTCTAGTCACACTGAAGTGGGCCAGCCACGCAATGCCAAGATATTTCTATGATGAGCACATTAGAAGCACTGATTGACTAGAGATCTTATGGATGTAAGGCCAAACCCGTATCTCATTTACTCCAGAATAACTAAGATCAAAATCTAGCCCACACTGTTCAGATTAATACATAAATAACAAGAAAGGTTTGTGAGCTCTCTAGCAGATGCATTATGGACTTGGTATCTGTACTGTACAAAACCTGGCAGTTCCAGTAATGGATCAGAACTTTGCTGTGCTAGGAACTATACTAATACAGAGCAAAAGGATTTGTTCAGCCTCAAGGAGAGAAGGTTTGGAGCAGACCTTACAGCAGCTTCCAATGCCTAAAGGGGAGATCAGAAATCTGGAGAGGGACTTTTGGCGAGGGCAGATAGGGATGGGACAAGGGGCAATGGCTTCAACCTGCCAGAGGGGATACTGAGATGAGCTCTTGGGCAGAAGTTCTCACTGTGAGGGTGCTGAGGCATTGGCACAGGGTGCGCAGGGAAGCTGTGGCTGCCCCATCCCTGTCAGTGTTCAATATAAGGTTGGACACAGGGCTTGGAGCAGCCTGCTCTAGTGGAAGGTGTCCTTTCCCATGGCAGGGGAGTGGACCTGGATGAGCTTTAACGTCCCTTCCAACTCAAAGCATTCTATGGTTCTGTGATTTGTCTTTCTGATTTGTCCGACTAACTTGAAAATACCCATGAGCGGGTATTCAACTCCCTTGCTTATCTAACCTGAATGAGAGACCAACACTCTCTGCCAGAGGGTACCAGAGGGGAAGATGAACTACTTGGTCCCTTCTTCTCAGAGGCTAAAATGGCCCTTTTCATTGAAAAGCTCATATTCCCAGTTGTTATATCCTGAAGTCAAATTTTCAGCGGGCATAAACCAATTTTCCCAAGCAGACTGATGTTGGCAGTTAGGGATTTGATCATCACAGCAGCAGCCACTGAGAGCATCACCCCAGCAAGTCTTAGGTCTGCAGTGGGACTTCAGCTGCCACAGACCTGTATCACAGGCCACATCAAAATACACTGCATGCATGGAGGCCAGTGCTCATGTTCTCCTCTTTGCAAGACTCTGAGTTGATCCAGAACCTGGTAAAATATTTTCATGTTTTTTGAAGTGGGCTGTGACACAGGTTCCTATGGAAAACCCTTGCCTCTCCTATTGCACACAGTTATTACTCATTGGAAGAAAGATCACTCTAGTTCCAGCCTGCAAACTTGCTATCTATGTCTCACTTAGCCACTAAATAGATTTTAAATAAGGAAAAGGTCAGTGGTTTCAGATTCTGAAAGGAGTTTTGCATGTGCTGAGGAAATGGGTTGGATTATCAGGCTGTGTTTTCTGCCACAGCAGCTCATATGGGTGAGTGTGCATGTTCCCAAGACAGTGGCAAGCTTTAGGAACATTCGTGTATAGATAAATAAAGGCACCACACCAAACTCGACATGGTAAATCACTAGCTGCATCTTAGCAGTGGACTGGTATCTCTGGAAGAAGTTCACATTAAACACAAATGGCCCAAGAAGTGCATTATTGGTAATGGCTTTTGTGGTATTCAGGGGATATTCTGGACCACGTATGGATCACAGAGTCTGTATCTATCAGCAGCACAAAACTGAAGAGACCTGGACTGAAACAGCCACAGGAATGTAGAATCAGGAGGACATACTTGTATCCTGAGCACCTTAAACTCACCAGTGGCATGTCTGCTGTGCCATTAACTGAAAGGGTTCTCACTCTGTGGTCATCTGCATGACATCCCAGAAGTGCATATCAAAAGCTTTGGACACCCATCATGACACAAGGTAGTCATTTATCACAATGTCTAAGTACTGTTCATTGAAAAATTTCCACCAGTCTTAACAGGGCAACTAAAAGCTTTGCACAACTTCCTGCATTCTTCTCCAAGCAAAGCTCATCACTGCCTTTTCATCACACCTCATCCCCGGGGCAGAAGTAGAAAGGTTTCCAATGTTTGACCTGCTAGCTCCATTCATAAGAACAATTTTATCTTCAATTAATAACTCCACAGTGAAAATGGATAGGCAGGAAAAAACGGGTATTTTGTGTCACCCTAAAAGCTAAGAAAAAGTGACAATGTGGAAAAAGGGCTACAAATATGGGCACAGCTCTTTCACAATACACTGCTCTTTGTATAGCAAAAGGTAAAACACTCAGAGCATGTAAGTTTGCTGGCCCTTAATGTATTGTCCAAACATGCTACATACACCCACTGGAATGGTTTAGCTGCTACTGTATTGAAGTTATTTCTTGCAGAAAAAACAGATCTTCAGCATTAAAATAGTGTGATGAGATGCGCATAGCTGGAACTTTCCAAAACATGTAATTTAGTCTTTTTAAAGGGAGTTATTTTTAATTCCATCATATATTAATGTTTTGGGCCAAAGTATGCTATATTAAGCGAAAGGTCTGGTATAAATCACAGCTGCTCAGCCAGCAATCAGTCACATTGCAGAAAAACATGAACACTTCTTTCATTCTCGCATTTGACCCCTCCAACAGTGTATTATCCTTTCTAATGAGCTGAGCATTTTTGTTGATTTGTTATATGTAGCAAATATAGCAGCAATGAAACCCATCTGTGTAATTTATTCATTGATTTGGACTCAAATCCAAGTGTGTTCTGAGTAGCTCTTGTCTGTGTGCATGTGTATGAGAGAGAAAGAATAGCTCATCAGCAACGAAAATAAGTCTTGAACTTACCTGCTTCAAATATTTATGTTTCATGGAAAACAACCTGAATCTCCTTGTCTGTGACCCAGTAGCCATTTCAGAAATGGTTCATTGCTGTGTAAGGGCCACAAGTGTCAGCCCTATATTTGTGAAGATCATTTTTTAGGGAGGTCGCCTCATAATCCTTTCAATTTAAAAGAAAAAGAAAAATGAAGGAAGGCCAGAAAGGTGCAATAAAATAAAGCAAACTCAAACACACTTTATGTCCCTTGCTTAGTGCAAGGCAAAAAAATACATGGTGATAGTGGTTCTGTGGGTACCATCTGATTGTCACGTTCTGTAAAACAACTTTATTTTGGGGGGAGTCATGGTTTCTACTCTGAGTTCTTCAAAAGAGCACTGATTCTACCTCACCTGTTTAAAGTCTGTTTTCCTTTCAGCAGCCCAAGGGCCTGCCTCTTCTTTCAGATGTAAACTTGTGAAGGAATTGTTTTGAAACAGTTGGTTTCTGCCTTTTTAAGTTTCTTTTTTATGCTCCAGCCACAGCGGATGTCTGGTCCAGGATCCAAGGGTTGGCCAAAGCCTTCCACCCAAACAGTCCCGCCTGTGTGAGAGGGACAGCAACTCTTTCCTGCTCAGTTATGAATGAAGGAGGGAGGATTGATGTGAGCCAAGTTTCTGGAGGGGTGAAGGCCTGTGTGTACCTCCCAAACTTTCCAACCGCACAGATGCTTTCTGGCCTGGCAATGCAAAAGCAGTGCTGCTGAGCCGCGCTCCCTGCTCTGCAGAGACTCTCTGGTTCTTCCTTTCAACAATCTGGTGCCAAACCTTACATGATCCAAATGAAGGGAGAAAAGCATCCAAAACAACTCCCAAAAACTGAGGGAACAAATGAAACCATGGACAATATATTACAATCAGCAACAGCCTGGCTGAGCAGAGACGGGCTTCCCCCAGAAACCCATCTTTCTTGACATTGAACACTCTCGAGCTGACCATGCCTGAGATAAGTCAAAGACTTTTACCTCCATTCTGAAGCTTTTCTTTTTTCTCTTCCCCTGGCTGAGTGCTGGTGGCAACAGATTAACAGGTCACCGGACTGGGTCTGAGAATTGCCTCCAATTACCGCGTCTCTGCTTGTTGCGCTAGTCTAATAGCATCGTTTAACATGCACTTCTCTCCCAACACCCTAGCTGGTGACACCCAATAAAGAGTGTGATTGATAGATAGGTCTGCCTGTGTGCATCCAAAGGGGGCAGCGGGGCGCATCGTTTCAGGGGTAAATGTCCTTTCCCATTCCTTTTAGCTTCCTCCCCATCCAGACAGCGTGACAAAGAGTCTGCAAAGGCTCCTTGCTTGTGTGGATCCTGCCCTCCGCCCCCCCCCCAGGATGTTTCTTCCCCCATGGGGATGCTCCGGCCCGGTTGCGAATCGCGGAGTTTGTGCCTCTGCTCTTCCCCCTTCAGACAGCAATTACGGAGAGAAACATCTGAATCAACAAAGCATCATTTACTTAAAGAACTGACAGCCCTTCCACTTGAACTGGTTTAAATTAGTCGACGCCACATTCTTTTCCTCCTGTGTGTTTTGCTTTCTGTCGTGTTTTTTTGTCTTCTTCTTCTTTTAAATAGGGATATATAATTGCAGTAATCCACCCGGCTGAACGCGAAACAGTTCAGCGGGAAAGAGAAAGAAGCCGAGGACATGGCTGGAGGGGCTGTGGGAAGGAGGTGCGCACTCACTCCCCTCCGGCTCGCTCTCCACCTTCCGCGGGAAGCTGCGGAGGGCTCCGCAGGTGCGGAGGGCACCGGCCTCCAGTGGGACTGGTCCCGGCTCCCCCCCCGCCCTTGCACCGGCGCATCCCGGCCGGGCAGGAGCCAGGACGAGTACTGTTTCCCACCCCCGGCTTCCTCACGGGGTCTTACCTTCAGGACGTGTGCAGATGGAAAAGTGGGGACATTAAAATCAAATTACATACATGTATAAAGACAGCCCGTAGTCGGCAGCAGGAATGATTAAAGGGAGCAGCTCTGGAAACCTCCTGTATGAATATTTCATGTGAAATCAAGCGATCCCCCAGAAGGTACAAGAGCCCTTCGTAATTAAACAGGTGTAAATGTTGTCATTTACTCCTTTTTCATTTAAGCCACGGGGGACGAGCAGGAAGACTGCCCAAGTTTTACCCTTATACCCGCAAAAGAAGAAGCGGGCCTGCCTCTAGGGTGGGGGTTCCCGTCGGGGCTGCGGGCCTCACAGAGCTGGGTGAAGGGACAGGTAGCCCAGGGAGATGCAGAAGCCAATGGCCAGGATGGGAGAAGCTGTAGAAGGACAGATGATAGCAAGGACCAGCTCTGCTCCGATCCCAGATCCTGGCTCCGCTCATCTCCATCCTTTCCCAACCGTACCCTCAGCAAGGGGGGATCGAGAGAGGGTTGGCGACCGGTGTCCCCCTTGGTTTGCTAGGGTACCCCCGTACCCAGGGTGAAAAAGGAACCGGAATGGCTCTTCCCTGAAGAGTTGTCCCCAAGCTGCTCATCTGCCCGCCGACGGCCGAGCCCAGGAGGGTGGTTTCGGGCTCTGCGCCCCTCTCCCGGCCGCGACGGGTCCCTATTGTGGGAACCCAGGGCTGAGCAGCCGGGAAACTTCGATGTGCAGCCGCAGCGGTTTCCATGGCAATGCGAGGGGTGACAGCGGGAGGGTGGTCCCCGCCGCCGAGGACAAGGCTGCCCACCCCGCGCAGATCCCGCGTCCCTTCCTGCCCGCACAAGAGCAGGATCGGGCCCTGGGCAGTGAAAACACACAGTGGGGAGAGGAAAGAGGCCCTCCTCAGTGGGAATGCCTACCGTGCCCTGAGAGCCGTCCGTGCTCGGCCCTGCCCAGGCAGAACCGCCCGGACGGGGCTCTCTGCCTTGTAGACCTGGTTCTTTGGGGGTCGCCCTGATTCGCCAGGGAAAGGCGGCAGAAGAGACCGACCCCAACCCCGCAGGACTTTGTCACAATGGTGTTAAAAAAGAGGATTTCCGAAAGTCCTTGACTCTCCCAAAGGCAAATCGGAGTGAATTTCCCAGCCGGGCCGACGCTGAACTCACGCCTCTTCCCCATAGTCCCTCTGACACTGTCCCTGCGACTCTGACATCCAGCCTCTCACTGCGATCTTAGTTTCTCCTTCCACACATGACCTTTCCTTTCCTTCTTTCTTTCCTTCCTCCCTTCCCTTCCTTTCTTACTTCTTCTTTTCTTTTTTTTTCTCAGTTTTTCCTTTTTTCATTTTCATTTTTTTTATGTTTTCTTGTTTTCTTTCTCTCTTCTTTACTTCTTTCTATCCCTTTTTATCGCTTTCTTCCCCCTCTCCTCTCTTCCTTTCTTTCTGTCTTTCCCTGTTTCTCCTTTCTCTCAGTTTCCCCACCTCTTTTTCCCCATTCTTTCACTCTTTATTTCTTTTTCCCTTTCTTTTCCCCTCACTTTCTTCCTTACAGATTTTAGTCAGTGTTTCAGCATCGAACTGTCTCCCTATCATTTGGCATTCCCTGGGAATTAAAACAAAGTAACGTTATTCTTATGGAAAGACCTTTTCAGGTTTTATTTGAGCAGCCATTACTCCTCCAAATCCTTCCTTCCTCCTTCATCCCTTTTCCATGGCTCTGAGCAGTGACATTGGGCAGCCCAGGGGGGAGCAGGTACGTTCTTTTCCAAAAGGAAACGCGTTTGCAGGGACGAGGAGAGTGGCACAGGAGATAACTCCCTGGAAAAGGCTTTATAATTGTCCTGGGTCAAAATCATACTTGGATCCTAAACATCCCATCGCAGTAAACGTCTCCTCTGGAGCTGCCAACTAAAATAGCCGTGATCGTGTGAATTATAAAGGAGATCACAGGAGAGTTTATCTGGGAATCTCCCACTCTCGCAGCCCACAAGAATTTCTTCCCTGCCTCTGATACCAACTTGCTGATCTAACGATAGAACAACAACCGGGGCTGCGTTCTCCGGCCTTGAGGAGAGAGCCGGGACTTGGCGCTCTCCGTGAACACAGCAAAACCACAAAGTGCTATTCAAACACTGATAAAGCTGGGAGCGAAACCCCACCAAAACACGGGAACTCAGCAACTTCGCACCACTCTGAGGCTTGGATAAGCTGCCGCTTCCAGGCGGCCGGGATTTGACAGATGAGTTTCCACATCTTATCGGAGTTTATTTGGGGCCAGGTCACCACCACCCATTCAGCCAACACTTTCACTCCGGGACTGAAATCGTTTTGAATTCTTGCCTTCTTTATTACTATTTTTAAACACAAACCACAATTATATAGGGAAAAAAAGTAAATTAAAAAGGCTTGGGAAGCGGAGCATCGTTGCTCTCCTGGGCTGGTCCTTTCCTGCCTAGGAATGCGGGAATAGCTGAGATCTTCCAGAGCTCCGTGTGTCAGCCGGGAGAGAGAGGAGCGAGACAGGAGGGGGGGCAACAGTTTCTCCCCTCCTTTGCAGGAAGAGACCCCCACTTGTAAAAAGCCTAAGCCCTGATGGGGCTGTGAGACTGCTTTCTGCTCCCCTCCAAGACCCCATCGACTGTTTTCACGCAGGGAGATCCTCCGCTTCCACTTTATAGCCTGGTTGTAAACGCGTTGCAGAGGTTTACTCACAATCCAGCACGTAATTAAGAAAACATTAAGAGTCCAGTTTAAACCAACTAAAGCCAGGCAGCCCAGGCCGTGTCCCCCCTTGCCATGCTGTGCTGCGGGACCCCTTCCACATCCCTCCATCCCCTTATGGGATGAGGCCAGAGCTCTTCCCACTCTTCTCCCTTCTCAGGGGCTGATGCTCCTCCTCTCCTTCCCTTCCAGGGGGAACCGGCGCTCAGTATCCAAAGACCAAACTGAGCCGGATTCAATGGGGTGACTTTTTGAGTATCCTGGCCAGAGTGGCAAAGAAAACGGAGACCTGCTTGGTGAGGTGAGCGGGATGGTGTCCCCTCCTCTGCCCGGCCGGTCCCACCACCCCGAGAGGGGAACAGGAGTTTCTACCTGTCCGGGTCTTTGCCCATCTCCTATGGATGGTGGAATCATGAGCGAGGGGGGAGCTCCATCACTCTTCCCAGCTCCTACCTCCGCCTGCTCCTCATTACTTAACCGTCCCAGGGAAAATAAATACCGGTCAGTTTTCCTGCCTGTCCGGCCCTAGAGAAGGGCGAAGGATTAAGATGAAGGAAGGCGACGTGCGGAGCTTTGGTGGAAAAGCGTAGACTTTCTTTTAAGACATCAAAAAGGAAAGAGAGAAAAGGATGGACACTACCTTCCAATGCACTTCAGTTAGCTGGTGACAAAAACTCCGGGCATGCACTGAATGCGTAATTACCCCCAAGTGAAAATTCCCTATCTAATTTGATATTTGGTGCTCAGCAGAAGCTAGCCTTCGTAAATAATATACAAAGTAAGAAACCTAATCCAGCAGGCTAGAATGTTTAATTCATCATTATGCGAGCTAATTGGAAGGTGATTATATGGTAATTGCTCATTAGTGGTGTATATTTATCGCTGCACCTTATGTCAAGGCCATGGGAATTGTGTAGAGTCTGTTCTCTCATTTCAAGGATCAGTTTCAGAAGCAGGAGCAAAGCGGGAGAGATCAAGTTCTTCCTGACGTCAGGTCCAGCCGTGGCCGATGGCGAGCGGGTCTATAAATGCTCGCCCAAAGCCCCCACAGCAGCCAAGGGCTCTGGTCGGGGAGATGGAGGGCCCGAGGCGGCAGGGCCGGGCGGCCCACGGCGAACAGAAGGAGGAAGAGTGGGGGGAAGAGAAGGAGGAAGAGGTTCCTCATTGTCCTATCCCAAGCAGGGGAAGGCACCTGCAAGGCGGGATGAACCCGCAGCAGCCGCTTGCCCCGATCCTTGGGGGGGCACACACGGAGCTGGGGGTGACCTCAATCCCCTCATGCCCCCGGGAAGTGGAACTGAGGGGGCTATCGGTGGGGTTCACTTCCAGCCCACAGGTCACCATCCCTACAACAGGCGCTAATTGCAAAAGACCAATTAAAAGCGAGAGAGGGAAGGTGATTAATGCCCTTTCGCTTTCAAGCGTGGACCACGGCCCGGGCTTCCCCGGCCGCGAGTGTCCCACCAGGAGAAGGGATGGCGAAGAGAGAGGTTATGGCTCGGGGTCAGGAGGTTCTCTAAACTCCCGCTTTCCCCTCACAGCGGGACCCTTTGGAGAAGTAAATCAATCGCTGTATTACCTCCGAGCGCTTATGGACACGGGAGCAAGGGGCCGGGAGAATCCTGTTTATCAGGGAATCCGGTCTGACCGGAGCTGCTTTGCCTATTTCCTATAAGGCAGGCAGATAGGTAAGGGTGCTAATTGGGAGGAACCGCTAATTTCCGCCAAGGCTCATCAGTAACAGCGCCATCCATCAATGGGGAGGGGAGGTAAATAAACAGCGCTTCGAAACACAACAAAGCGAGGGCTCCAAGGGCCTCTCTCTGGTCCAGTGGCAAATGGGGGGGGGGGGGGGGGGGGGGGGGGGGCACCC
>JASSUY010028399.1:3407-22346 GCA_032466535.1 Forpus xanthops | reverse complement strand
GCCCCCCCCACCCCCCCCCCCCCCCTCGTAAAGTGGGGGGGGAAAAGAAGGTTGGGAGGAGTGTGTGGGCAGGCAGATTGATTTACGCTTCAAACCACGACACACAGTTAGCAAATAAAACTCTGCCCTGGTTTCCAAGTTAAGATCAGAAAACATTACAAATCTCAATTCTTAAAGCAAAAGGTACTTTCAGAAATATCTCGTGAGTTTTCAAGCTCCTGATGTTTCTGAGCACTTGTCAGTCTCTTCAATTATTTTTGGCAGAACCAGTGATGTGCCAGCTAATTCTGCCCATCAACAGATCTCAGACAGTACAGGACATATCAGAGTTGCTACCTCTGAGTGAATTGCTTGAGAAGTACTATCTCTTAAGGCATGTCTTTTTGCATGATGCATGTTCCTTCTACCTGCTTAGATACCAGCTTCAACTATGGTCTAAGTTCAAAGTGTGAACTAAAAGTGGAAAAGGAAAGAAGGTTTCAAAGCGTGATCACTTCTTGTAGTTTTGCCTCCTGAGTTTTTCCCTAGTGATCTGGTTTTGCTGTTGTGTTAGGTTTGCTGTAGTTCCTAATGCCTCTGTAAGCCTGTTAACAGTCCTACTATTTGCTGTGTTAGATTCTGTTCATCGTTATTTTCCATCCTTGTCAGCAATTTTAATCACAGTGATGAAACCAAATTAAACTATTTTAATATGCTAATATGGTGAAAAGAGATTGAATGGATTCTTATAAATGATTAAAAATCAAACACAGCTTCCTGTGCCTTGCACAGCTGCACCTTACTAGATTTGATATTTCTGCTTGTCAAATACATTACTTTGCCACTTACTTTCTTTGTAGTCAGACTTACCCTTTTGATTGCTTTTGCTTTATTTCATATTCTTTCCAATTGCATACCTGTGCTTCTCTTGTCAGAAAGGTGCCTTTGTAAAACTGCACCACAAATCACACCTAATTGCATTTCTTATGCATCATAATCTACCAGAGAAACAGGTGATTTGCCATGAACAGTTAAACAATAACTGAAGGGCTTTAAAAGCTAAATCAGGCATTCTTAGCACCCATTTTGCAGCTAGCAAGACTGGAGATTTAAATTCAAGCTCTAGCAACCACTGACTAGCAATAATAGTAGGAATAAAATAGCAGCACAGAATTGCCAAATCTCCCAGTTAGAAGTTTCAGCACTATGTCAAGGTAGTTACAAGGCTAGTCTTATTGCCAAGCTTAATTTGGTCAGCTGGAAGTATGACTTCATTTCATGCTCCTGACTAAACTAATTACGGTAGCAAAACATTGTGCGTTAGCAGTTTCCAGAGTAGCCCTAAATGAAAAGGACAGCTCGGATCCCAGCAGAGAACCTGCTCTGTTTTATTATTCTAGCAGAGTTAGAAGGAGTGGGAACAGAAAAACAGCATGTCTGTTTTGTGATTGCAACAGAAACGCTTGTCCTAGATGCAGTTATGTGGGGGATGCAGACTTTGCTAGATGGTGGGGCCTCTGTATAGATTTCCTCAAGAAGCTGATGTTTTCTTCAACATTTACAAATCAAGCTGAGTAAAGAAACTGTTAGCAAATTCACAGCAGAAAAATTGGAAAGGTTGTTTTTTGTTTTTGTGCTTTTTTTTTTTTTGAATGCTGGATTGCATTGTTTAGAGAAAATAATTTGTGAAATCCTAGAGGGAAAATTTTTTAGATATCAGCATTTCAGATATTATCCTTTTGTGACATCTTTGTAAACTCCTATGTTGTTCTCCTCTGAGGCCAAATACAGATACTTATTTGCATGAAACTTAAAGTCCATGCACATCTTAGTCAACAGTGGTTGTCTCTCAACTGCAATGTTACATGCACATATTGGTAATAAGTTTAAAGAAAATGCTGAGCAGTTGTAGAAACCCTGAAGAATGTGATCTATTCCGTCAAATCTCTGACAATATGGAGTATGAATTTTGCTGTATTCTAGGAGTGGACAGGAAGTAGTGAGCTCAACCCACAGAGAGGAAGATTCAGGTTAGAATTACATTCAGGGAAGGAAAAAGGCTTCTTGGAAGAGATTTAGAACTGTATGGGAGATGTACACTCCATCACCGGAGATCTCTGAGAAGCACTCAGTGTTGCTTGGGATGATTAAGGTATGGCAAATTCTCAGCTAGGACATAGCCTATAGGTCTGCAAAAGTCCCTTGTCTTCTAATTACTGAATGAAATGAGTTAATGATGAAATGTAAAACCATACAAAAATCGCAATAATTTTTCATTTCAAATGACATTTTAACAAAAATTAAATATCTGGAAGGCCTTTTTGCTTTCAAATGAATTCCTGGTACTAGACTCTGGATAAATAAATGGTAGATGAATTCCATGAGAAATGTGGAAAGCTTTGGAGAGACTAAATAATCTGTATGTCATTCTTTGCTAAGCAGGGTGCTATTTGCAAGCTTTGTATCAAAACAAACATAAAAATGCAGTGATTTGTGGAGCCTGTATTCACTCAAAGAAAAAGTCTCTTACTTTTGTGTATGCCCAATATGTCTCCTTGAAAATGAGCTTGGAGAAGAGTGAGTGACCTTCAGTAGAAGGAGGAGGTTGTATTTAGGTTACCTGGGGATGCCTTGTCTTGTTACATCACCACTGCATGTAGCTAAGAAAGGCTTTCAAGAGGTAACCAGAATCCAGCTCTCACAGGGTTTTACAGTCCAGCATGATGAATCATGTTTGCTACCCAGGCATGCGAATAATCTTGACGCCATTGCTGCTCCTCATAAAATCAGGAACTTTGTTTATTTAGGAGTAGGCATCAAAACCGGGCAAATAATTTTAGTAATTTTTCTGCCCTGGTATACATACGTATAGCAAATGAATCATGTGTGCAAGAATACAAGATTTGCCTCCGAGTTTAAAAAGCTAATGGAAATTAATCAGTGTATTTAAAAACCAGAGAGAAATGTAATGAATGCCTTTTAGTGCACTCTTCTCCAAATAAGAAACCTCTGGCAAAAAACTACACCTGCAAGCAACTGGAGAATGTAAAGTGTCACTTAACAGCCTTTGCTAATGGAGCTCTCAGTGCATAAAATTATGAGCTCTTAGGCAGAGGGTTTGTTGAAGATGTTAAACAGTTCAAAGCACATGAGAACATGAGCTGAACTTGCTACTCAGCTTTTCCAGGTGATTTGCAAAAGGGAAATTTCACTGAGAGATGGCAGAAAACTTCTGCCCTGGCTCCCAGCATACTCCTCAGCCGGGGCAAGGCCTGGCTGGAGTACATTTTCTAGTGTTTGTCTACATGTAAACCATATAATCTGTGAATGAAAGAGACAAATCTGAAGATAATTACATGTTTTTTTAAACATAGTTTTGAATCAGTGCAAAATTACTGTTAGTTGCTGAAATGCTGTTATTTCTTTGTTGAATTATTATTGTGTTCCTAGTTCAACCAGCCAGAGATGTTTTTTTTTTTATTTTTGTCACATAGATTTATTCTGCAGTAGTCTGTGATTAGAATAAGAGGAAAGCTGCATTTCGAAGTCTGCCAGAAATCTTAATGTAAATGGACTTGAAAATATCATTTCTTTTGTCAACTTCTCACTGAACTGCACCCCCCCCAAAATCTCAGCTTCATCTTTGAATTTTTCTACTTCATTTTAACTTATTTATATTCCAACCTGTAGTGTCAATAACACAAAATAGTGATATTTTATTTCTTTCCTGTTCTTTCCATTTTGTAAATCCTAAAGCTTCAATGCCAGGGCCCAGCTATGAAACATGCCACTGATTTAAATTCAGTTCCCTAAAAGACATCATTTGGTTGTGGTCTGTTGAACTGCTTTCCTGAGGTTTGGTTTCATGCAAGGTACTGTTGAAAGCAGCTCTTTCATCTCAATGAATGAGAGTCTTAGTCTTTACTCCAGTCTCCAGGATTTTTTTGTTTTCAAATAAAAATAAATAATAATGAAGTGGAAAGAAAAATGTAATTATAGAGCTATTACTCAGCATCCACAATCAAGTACTTTCTCTGGCATCATTAATAATGTTCAGCTAATCCTCTGGAATAGTTTTTGCTGCTTATACAAAATTAAATTTATTTTCCATTTTCACTTCTATTTATCTGTTTTTATGACGATAATGAAAGCGTGATCCACCATTCATCATTCCTGGCCTTAGTATGATCCATTTTTGAACATTTTAATCTGATTATACCAGCAATACAACTCAGGGAATTAACACAGCAAAGTGTGAGCAACAGGACATTGTCAGGCTTTTCTTTTGTGTAGGTATTTTTTTTCAGGTGTTTTTTCCATTTTTTTTTTCAATGAGAACAAACGAAACAACTATGCCAAAGAGGGATGTAGGATAACGGAAGATTAAGCACAGAGTTAAAATTGGTTAATAACAGCCAGGCAGAGTAGTTGTGTGAGGGCTTATAAGCATCACTCTCTCCCTGTATTCAGGAAGGAGTCTGGAGCCTGTAACTATGGAGGTAGGGATGGCTACTCAGTTCTCTGGTGATTCATTTTCACTGGCTCTGTATAAAACCATAGACATAGGGCAAACTTCAGAAAACAAAATATGAGTTTTGCTGTCAAAAGTGACAAGCAACACAAGAGGCCAGACTTATTTTTGATGTTACATGGTCAATCCAAAGCTAATGTTTTGTAGACTTTCAAGAAGAATAAGACCTGAAGGGTTGTGGTTGTTAGCCAAGGTACTCTATCGATAAGTATTTGACTGGCAAAATTCAGGCAACTTGTATACGGGAAGAGAAGTTTCTACTGCCACAGCTTATTCCTTTCCCTTGAGTAGTACAGTGGCAAAATTACATGTGCAATGCAAACACACTGCAAAGCTTTTGTCAGTGCAGCTGTTGGTCACAAATCACAGCTTACCCAGCAACTGGGTAAAATTGTAGCAACAGGTAGTGATAAAGGTCTCTGCTATAGACCTTGTCCCTCCAAAAAACTCTCCTGTTTCAGAGCAATTCTGGCAATACCAGCAACCCAGACCTTGCTTCAATTTTTGACAGTGTAGATGCTATTAAAAGTTGATATTAGTTAACTGTACAGTTATTTTATTATAAAGCTTCTCTGCGAGATTGTGTTGGGAACCAGTTTACAAAGCTTGTAGCAAGGTTGAAGCAGTTCTTCCTTTGGACATAGTTGGGTCAGTTCCCACCAGAACTTTTTAAACCTCACCAGAATATCAATAGTGACACGCTATAGAGGCACCAAGCTCTACATGCTTATGAGAACAATACGGCACAGTACAAGAACAGTATGTATTGTTCTTCACCCAGTTAATACTATCAAGGTGAGAAGTTGTTATGCATGGAAATTAAAGAAAATGTCCTGTAAAGTACCTTGTAACTTCCTGCTGCATAGCCATGTCTGGGTGAGCTCAAATCACCACTTTTCTCTGTGACACAATGAGTTCCCGGCGTGACAAACTGTTTACAGAAGATTGTTGTAGTCTTGTTTTCTCTCTCACATTTGCACTTATTGCAGAGTTGTTGTGTGTTTGTGTGCCCATGCAGCAGACATCAGGGAGGATTTTGCTGAGAGCCCTGAAACTGCCAGAGCAAGGTATGTGCCAAAATTCCCTTCTATAAAGGACATGTGCACACATGTAGGTCTACTACCACCAGCTTCCTACCAGCTAAGTTGCATTAAAGAAATTATAAGACAAGACTTTAATATTCTTGTTGCCTCAAGTCTTTGATGGTGTAGAGGCTTCAAACTCACTAATGATTTTTCACAATCATTACCCCTAAGTCTGCACAATCATTACCCCTTGCTTTGTAATACAGTGATTTGGAAAATATAATAATTACCTGAGGAATGCCAGTGACAACCCATGTCAATTCAAAGTAATTTTGTTCAAATGAAAAAAAAAGTTTTCTAAAATAATATTATAATCGCATATTATTTACACAAAGTGGGGAAAAAAGCATTTTCATGCATATATTAGAGTTACATACACAGCTCTGCCTCTGAATTTGCATAGGGGATGGCGTGTTAGGACAGAGCAGGAAAAGCTGCCTTGTACAGGGACAAAAAAATGGGTCTGTCTGGAAAGCTACATAGGAAGTCAAAATAAAGCATACATGGAAATGTAATTATCGGGTCTGACCCTGGGACTGTCCTTTAATTCCTCTACTGCACATAACAATTCCATGGTTTCAAGGTCCTGTCCTCCTGACTCCTTAAATTACTTCAGTAGTGGGGGTTTCATCCTGCATTTATATCTCACAGATATGCCACTTTCTCTATAAGTAGACTTCACAGTATGGACAATGTAAAGAGCTTGACCTGCATGACATCCTTGTCTCTGAATTGGAGAGACAACAATTTGATAGGTGGACCCCTCGCTGGATAAAGAACTGGCTGGATGGCTGCATGTCAGGAGTTGTGGTCAGTGGTTCATTATCCAGCTGGAGACCAATGATGAGTGGTGCCTCTCAGGGATTGGTACGGGGTCCGGACTTGTTCAACATCTTTGTCAGTGACATGGAGAGTGGGATTGAGTGCGCCCTCAGCATATTTGCCAATGACACCAAGCTGTGTTTTGGTTGATACATTGGAGGGAAGGAATGCCATCCCGAGGGACCTTGACATGCTTTTGAGGTGGGCTAATGCCAATCTGATGAAGTTTAACCATGACAAGTGCAAGGTCTTACATCTGGGTCAGAGCAATCCCAGGCACAGCTACAGGTTGGGTAGAGAAGAGATTCAGAGCAGCCCTGCAGAGAAGGACTTGGGGGTGTTGGTCGATGAGAAAATGAACATGAGCCGGCAGCGTGCAATTGCAGCCCAGAAAGCCAACCATATCCTGGGCTGCATCAAAAGGAGTGTGACCAGCAGGTCGAGGGAGGTGATCCTGCTCTTCTGCTCTGCTCTCGACAGACCTCACTTGGAATATTGTGTGCAGTTCTGGTGTCCTGAACATAAAGAGGACATGGAACTGTTGGAACAAGTCCAGAGGAGGGCCATGGGAATGATCGGGGGACTGGAGCACCTCCTGTATGAAGATAGGATGAGAAGTTGGGGCTGTTGAGGCTGGGGAAGAGAAGGCTGCGTGGAGACCTCATAGCAACCTTACAGTATCTGAAGGGGGCCTATAGGGATGCTGGGGAGGGACTCTTCATTAGGAACTGTAGTGATAGGACAAGGGGTAATAGATTCAAACTTAAACAAGAAAAGTTTAGATTGGATATAAGAAGGAAGTTCTTTATGCCAGTGGTGAGGCACTGGAATGGGTTGTCCAGGGAAGTTGTGAATGTTCCATTGCTGGTAGTGCTCAAGGCTGGGTTGGACAAAGCCTTGGGTGGCATGGTTTAGTGGGAAGTGTCCCTGCCCCTGGGAGTGGGGCTGGAGCTAGATGATCTTAAGGTCCTTTCCAACACAAACTGTTTTATTATTCTACTAGTTTTCCTTTTGTTTCTGTTGCATTTTGTGTCAGGTTCTCTTCCTGCAAGTCTGTAATGTGCAGTTGTGAGTCCTGTAGTAGTATATTAATTGAATATTAATGACTGTTTCTACCAGATGAAAAAATAACAAAAGCATTAGACTTAGTTTCTACCTAAAAATAAAGTTCACTATCAATGTAAAATTCTAATGGATGTTTTTGTGATGCTTGGTGGGAGGATAGCCATCTTTTGGACTATGAGTATGCAGAAATATTACCAGTTGCCTCTGCTTAATTGTACTTCAGCATCCCAGTCTGTGACAATACATCACAATGAATCCTGAGATCAATACTTACTTCTTTTGCATACTTGCAAGGCAAGTATTTTAGCAGATAAATATAGCAGAATGACGATTCCCTACTGTAGAATATTAGAGGAGCAGCATGATTTCTTTTTCAGTAGGGTTGGAGGCCTGTGTGTTTTGCTGTGTCTTGTTTCTATATAGGGCTGCTTAGGTGCCTGATTGATTGGTTGAACAGGAGTTTGTGCATGAGGGACTCAAGGTGCTCACAAGTAAGGGATTGTGTGAGCTCTCACTTCCTGTATTTCCACTGGATGTGGCAGATGGGACAGGGGTTATCATCTCAGCACACCAGCTGCTGCATCCTTCCCTGGAGCAAATGGCCTTGCTCAGAAATTCCTATACAACCTCCATGCTTTGGGCCAAGTTTTTCCACACAGCTTTCAGCATGTTATCCTGTTATTGTTCAGCTGTCTCTTGAGATGGAAAGTCCAGCATTTTACTATGTTTATGGAGATTTACATTCTCCATTCAAAACATGCTCCTTATTTATAGCTTGAAATTCATAGGATACTTCAGGTTGGAAAGGAAGTTCAAAGGTTCAATCCCACTGCAATGAGCAGGGACATCTTCTGATGCATCATGTTGCTCAGAACAGCATCCAGCCTGGCCTTGAATGTTTCCAGTGATGGGGCTGATGGGGCATCTATAACCTCTCTGGGCAACCTGTACTGGTGTTTCACTACCTTCATTGTAAAAAAATTCTTCCTTATATCTAGTCTAAATCTGACCTCCTTTAGTTGAAAACTACTACCCTTGTCCTACTGTAGCAGACCCTGCTAAGATGTTTGTCTTCATCTTTCTTATAAGACCTCTAAGTACTGAAAACCCAAAATGATGTGTTCCAGGGGCCTTTTTTCCTCCAGGCTGAAAATCCCAACTCTCTCAGCCTGTCTCCATAGAATAGGTGCTCGAGGCCTTTGAGCATCTTTGTGGTCCTCCTTTGGACTTACTCCAATAGGTTAATGTCCTGCATCATTCTGCCTAAAACATCTCATTCTACTTTACTTACAGCTCACCTTGGTTCTCAGAGTTCATCAATTTGACTTCCTATAGCTTTCAGTAGGTGAAAAGGCTAAGTCTTCCTCCAGAAACTCATTTTGAGCTTTTTTCTCTTTTCAGTATTTTAGACAGGGCTCTACTTTCCCATAGTGTCACCTTCTCTGGAGATGCTGTCCGTGCCAGGCTGCCAGATGTTGCTGTCACTCCTGCATGACCTCTTCTCCTGGGCTGCTTAAGAAGCAGCATCTCTACCAAACCAAACCTGGCTGCCCTGTACTCTGCTGTGGGCTTTGAAGTACAGAGTAAATACCATCATGCAGTGGCTGTCTGACACCGAGGTACATAATTAAATGATGACAGAGATGCTGATATTTGTTGTTGCTTTCATCTCCTCCTTCAGGGTGACTGTAATCCTTAGAAAATATACTACTTGGTATAGAAATTGTAAGTACTCAAGTGGCATTCAGCTTCCAAGAGAAGTGGAAGTGGTGGTATTTGAGCTGCTTGTTATGGTAAGTTCTGCACTTTGTATAAAAGTGGAGATGTAGCAGTCTGCATATGTATGTGGTATGTGTTACCTCTGGAGTCTGGGTGGAGTATGTCAGCTTGCACGCTGGTAGAAGGAGGTTCAAATCTCAGTCTTGCCTAGCTGGTAATAGTGCTTTCCTGTCCTTGTCAGTCTGAATCTGTTAGAATGAGAGATGAATTTATCTCTTCAGGCATCCAGCTACACTAGTAACTCTATTTTCCAACCCCAGCCTCTGGTGTCATTTGCAGGAAACTGCAGAACCCCTGCCAAATTTTCTTTCTGATAGCTCTGTA
Organism: Forpus xanthops; assembly: GCA_032466535.1. NCBI lineage: Eukaryota > Metazoa > Chordata > Aves > Psittaciformes > Psittacidae > Forpus > Forpus xanthops. The sequence goes on along the minus strand of JASSUY010028399.1, from coordinate 12,761 downwards.
CAGAGGAGGTATTACAAACAGTTCGTTTCCCAGACATGTGGAGTTGTGGAAGTAGTACTTTCTAATTAAAGGTGGAATTGCAACTCTAGGTAGCCAGACAGGCATTAAGGCACCATCTGAGCTGGAGGAAATGGCTCCATGTCAGAAAACAGACATAAATCACCTGGAGATACAAGTCTAAAGTGGTTTGGTGGGTTGACCTATGAAGAACAACATTTAGAGCTCTTCTACATAGCCTGTATTTACTTGAAATAACAAGAAATACTGAAGAGATATGCTTTAGACAAATGATAATTATTCAGCTTGATGCAGGAGCATCTTCAGTAGAGGCAAGAAATTATATGTCCGGGTGATACAGGAGAGAAGAGCTAAGGTTATAATTGCTCTCATAGGATGCTACTGCAGGGAGAGGGAGAAGAATCTGCTGTGAAATTTGTTTTGGGAGAAAACTGAAACCACGAATGTCAAAACTTAGGGAAAACAATCAGGAGTTTAATTCCAAATGGGAAAAACATTTGCATTTAAAATATTTGGTTTTTTTTTTCATGCTTCTCCTTCCCCAGTTAGCTGCCATAACTTCTTTGAAAGATTCAGAATACAAAAGCTGCTTGCTACAGGTCATATCTCTATCACTTTGTCAGTAAAAGAATATTTCTTCCAGAAATGTCACTACTGTGAGACACTGCGTCAGTGCTCTGCTCAGTGAATGAGTTGGAGTGAAACCAGAGTCTGTCAGTGGAAGATGGTAGTAATAGTAATGTTGATGGAATTGGTCCCAAATATTTGAGTATTAAAGTAGACTTCTAATCAGAGGAATTATATCACACACTTAATTCCCTAACCATTTTCCACTGTGGGTAGTGTACCTTTCGTGTGACGGAGCTTCATTTAGTGCAGCGTGGAGGACAACAGTGTCTAAGGGCTGAAATGGCTTATAGGCTCTCCTGTGAGGAGGCTGAGACGGAAAAGAGTTGCTCTGTTTTTCCAGTACTCACTGTCACAAAATACCTTCTTGCAAGTTGTCTAGGGCTATTAGCATTTCAATTGTATTAGCATGCTTCCTTTATGTATGTAATTACAGTCTTATCACTGCTAGTCTTAAACATAGCAAGGGGAAATAATTGTCAATGGGAGAAAGGAGAACTCAAGGTTGAGTTTCTATCTGAGTGCTTTGTATTTCAGGCACCGGTACAGACACAAGCCCTGGGACATCCCCTATGAACCTTACCTGCCTAAAAATAGGTGTCTTGCTGGTGGAGAGCTGCATGCCCACATGTGTCCTCCATGTAAGTAGAGGAAGTTTAGAGGCATTGTTGCTTCACATAAGTCCATTTGGGGTGCAATGGCCCCTTTCTTTACTGATCAAAAGGAATTGTCTCTGATCTCCAAATATATGTGGCTTTCAAAGGGTTCCTGATTTTATTGTCAGTGGGGCTTCTCTATATGCCTAATACAATTCAGTCATACTAAAACTTGCAGTTCTATAAATTTAGGTATTTAAAGAAAAAAAATACAGGTAAGTAAGCAGTATGGCACTGGCTTTGATTTCCTGTTTGGGGCTTTGCCCAGTTTTTAAAACCTGTGGAAAGTGGCAGCAAACTTTGTTATTCTAAAATGCACTCATTCTCACCTTTTGACATGTTGAAGAATGACATATGGAGCAGGGGAAAGTTCAGTCCCTTGAACCTATTGTATGGACATGAAATAGCCTCAGTTCCTTATATGACAGCAGCTCATTAGCTGTGCTGCACACATGAGTGCAATGGCCTGTTTTTTTTTTTAAAAACCTCTTCCTTTTTCTGTACTTCAAAGTGCTCCTGAGTGGTTGCATGTCAATTGCTGTTCCCATTGGCTTGTAGTAAATATTTTTCTTTTTAGACATCAGTCGGAGATGAGTGAAATTTTTAGGAGAAGCAAATGTTAGATGGATTTTTTTGGTAGCTTTTTGTGGACTCTTCCAAGCCAAGACTTTCTCCCTTCCCTTCATCCGAGAATCAGTGAAGGTTTCCTTGAAAATCTAGTGCTGTTTATACTTACCCATGTGGAATAGCAAGGATCTCTGGTTTTACTATCATTGTGCTCTGAGAGATGTGCTGTGAGAATTAGGGACTTGACATAACATTTCTTTTCCTGTCATCTCTGATGATGCAGATGCACAAACGAGATCCTAGCTGTTTACTTGCATGTTAATTTTAAGCTTAATTAGTAACACAAGGGGTGTAGGGAATTAGAGTTTGACAAATGGAAAAAGACATGCATGGTAGGAAAATGAAGCAACGTTTATTTTGAAGCTCCTAAGAGGCTGCTGCAAACTATGAAGAGAAAAGTATAACAAATTGAACTATAGGAAAAGTACTTAAGGGTTTGTCCTTTCAAGTTTTCCTTCCTCTAAGTTAAAAGGCTAATGTTTGTAAATATAAAAATGCTCCAAATTTGTCCTGCATGTCATTTGCTAGAGGAACAAGAGCCAGTTTGAGGTATTCTTTCTGCAGGAAAGATAAGGGATGAATTATAAAGGAGGAAATATCGTCTATAACCTCTGCGTCAATTGCATTTTCCTCCAAAAAATAAAGAAAGTACCTATGTGGTCAAGTTGTTTAACTGACAGAGAGATTTAAATTTTCAAAGATTTTAAGACATTTATACTCTTCCTAGAAATTTTCTCACATTTATTTTGAGGATCTTACCTCATCCCTCAGCCATATTGGATAACAGTGGAGGATTATCTATTTTCTCTTAGGGGCCACGCTTCTGGGTGCTTTCCTGTTTGAGGCTGTGTCTTTGCCCCAAGGCTTTCTGATTTTCTTCTCTTCATGTTGTCTAGGCTTGCAAGACTTCTGTAAGTTAAATGGGTTTCATGTACTAAAATTCATGCTTAGGAGGTTAGTTTCTACTTAAAAAACCCTGTAGCTCCACTAGACTGAATCTACCTGTCCTACATTTATTTCACTTTTTCTTATACTGACTTACTTGTTCCCTTCTGTTAGCTATGCTCAACCCAAAGCCAGTCCTTGGCAATTAAGAAAAGTACATTCCTACTGAAAGATTTGCTTGGTCTCCCTGTGTCCAGAAGGTATTTCATAAACTACAGCAATGGACTGTTTGAGGATCCAATCTTCCCTTTCATATGGTTGACAGCTGTCCCACCCTACTGCCCTGTACGTACATAAGATGTAGAAATGGATCAGGGGAGCCTGAGAGCTGAGCTGACAAACGTTTGATTGGGATTTAAGTCAGGAAATAATGGAAAAGGGCATGCCATACAATTTTATCCACCAGCCCCTCTGTGATTCCTGTAATCCATTAATGGCTTTATTCCAGCCTTGTGTTGGTTAAACAGTCAACAGAAGAGATTGTTTCCTTATCCCTATCTAGCCACTGCTGGGCACAGGGAGAATGGCTGTAAGGACCCCTGCCAATCTGCTTTACCCCTGGTCTTTCCCCTTCTTAACTGAAAAGCAGCCTTTGTGCAGAATCTAACCTGCTGTTATTCTCAAACACTCCGAGACTGCAAAATGACACCAGGGATCACAAAAAAACTGAGAGTCAAGACCTGGTCTGAAAGGTAAGATGTGTACAAGCACTAAGCAACTGCATCTGTTATTCAGGGGGAAGGATTTGACACTGCCTCATGTCATTCCACTGTTCCTGGTGTGTTTAGTGGCAATATCTCCCCCTTTCCTGAGCTACACACCACACACTCACCTGGAAACATGGAGCAGCAAAACAGAGTACATAAGTAACTACACTGAAGTTGCAAGATGCTTTTAAGTTTTTCTCCTCTGTTACTGGGAAGGCTGCAAGCTGTCAGTTGTACAACCTCAGCAAAACACGATGGCCTGGCTTCATGGCTTGGTTTTGATTCTGAGGGACGCTGGAGGGCAAGCATTTGATTCAGAGTTGCAGGCAAAGACTGCAAAAACCCAGTAGGAGCAGGTGAAGGGTGGTAATTACTGTGTAGCTCATGCGTGAAAGCTAAGAGGTCATGGTTCCTGCAGCATTTAAGCTTCAAGTGACTATCTCTTTGGAACACCACTTTACACAGTGTCCTGGGTTCAGCAGTAGCAGTCATTTTTCTCCTTCTTGGTAGCGTGTGTAGTGCTGTACTTTTGAATTTTGGGCCTGTGAACACCACTGATAACACCAGTGTTTGCAGTTACTGCTTGGTAATGTTTTGGTCTGACCCAAGGACTTTCTGAGTCTCATGCTCTGCCAGGGAGGAGGAGAAGCTGGGAGGAGGCTGGGGGGAAGAAGAGACAGGACACTTGACTGAAACTATTCCATACCATGTCCAGGATGGAAAAATGGAGGACAGAGACCCGGAAGGGTCGGGCTGGGTATCGGTGGTGTGTGATTGTATTAATTCCTTGTATTGTCATTATTATTATTGGTAGTAGCAGCAGTGGTTTGTGTTATACCTTAGTTACTAAACTGTTCTTATCTCAGACTGTGGGAGTTGCATTCTTTCGATTCTCCTTCCTGTTGCTCTGGGAGTGGGGGGAAGAAAGAGGAGGAAGTGAGTGAGAGTGAAAACTGCGTGGCTGGAAGGCTTAACCCACGACACACAATAAGCCTGTCTCAGATCCACTCAGCAGCTGGAGATTCTTCTGTCTTTTTGTTTTGTTCAAAATGTCATTCAGCAGCTCTGTTGTGTCAAGGGCATGTGGAGAGGGCACACTCAGACACCCATACTGAAGGTCAGGAGAGACAGCTCAGCAGTTCGCATCACTAGAAAGGGCTTCTTCTGCCACTGTCCTCCAATGGGATTCTCAGTACATTGATGCTGTTGTGGAAGCACTATGCAGAGTTGCACTTTGTCACCTAGTTTATTCCCAGGTGTTCCCCTCACCTGTGACAACTGCAGGCGGAGGGAAGTATAACTGCACCTCCTGGTTTTGCTGGTTCCTGGGAGAACTCTCGTTAGGGATTGCTTGCATTTTCTGCACACTACAGCTCTGAAGCTTCAATGGCTAATTTGGTAGAAGCATTGGTGTTGGGCATGTTTCTTGCATGTCCAAAGAGTTGAGGAGTAAACCGTGTGTCTCTGACAGGTATCTATTTCTGTATTAATCCACAGACCAGCTTTGAAGTCATTGTGGGTTGTAAAACCTTTTGGTGTTGATTCCTCCTTCCTGCCCTCCTTAGCTCCCCCAGCCTCTTAGGATAATAAAACTCTAGTATTTGGTATTGGGCTCTCTTCCTTGCTAAACTAGTGAGCATTTGAAGAAATTCTGGTGGCTTGTAATGAAGTGAATTTACTCTGGGGTTTCTGAGTGGAGCAGCTGGCCCTGCATAGATTTATCTTCATTGCCCTGTAGGAGCTGGTCTATATTATTTTAATTCTGCTGCTTTACACCTCCCCTGAGAAACCACTTGCTTTTCTTTAAAATAACAGGGAGCACGATGGAAATTACACTGGTTCCCAAATGCCATATGTCTTTTTCTTGTTTTTGGAAGGAACTTTCAAAATCATTGACTAAACCATAAACTGAGTTAAATATATATTATACACCTAGACAGAGTCTACCTCTAGTGTTTACACTATGTTAGTTGTCTTTATTTCTCTTTTTTAAAACCTGTTACAACTTTTCATAGAGCTTCAAGCTGTTCATGCATTCTGTAGTTATTCACAGATAATTGTGGTATATGACTTGCAGAAATAGTAACCTTCAGCAGCCCTCTGCTGAGTTGCTTAAAAGGAAAAAGCACATTCCATGTTCTAAATTTCCCAGCTTTAATAAGATTAAAAGGCATAAAGAGATTTCTCCTACCTCTTTTAGACTAAGCTGAAGCTGAATATTTTGTGTCTTCCACTAAGGACTAGGTGAAGGATGCTCAGAGCTTCCTCAGGTACTTTTCTTATATCAGAGGTGCAGGTCTCCTTGTCATGAATTCAAAAGGCATCAGCACGAACCCTGGTTCTCAAATGAATGCTCACTAATACTTTTCTCTCTTTATGAAGGCAACTTTCTCTAGATCAAAGAGGAACTTTTCTAGATCTAAGATGCATGTAAGGATACATGCTCTGGTTATGTACTGTATGCATAGGTTATGTGAAGTTATTCCAAAAAGTTTCTGTAGTACTGTCACAATATTTTTATCACAGTCTTTTATTTTTCCATTTCTTACCAGTATTAATTGACCCAGTTATTTCAATGAAATGTTGAGATGAAAATTATAACTCTATTTTCTTCCACTGCAAAAAGAATTGAAGGTTTAGATTTCCTTTTTTTTTTTTTTTTTTATTTATTTTAAAGGTCAGGATATAACTTTTTCTTTGCTGGCAAAGCTCTTGGTCACAATTATCTTTTGAGTCCATGACTATCATAATGGAGCTGAATCTGTCAACTTTCTGTCAGTCTTCTGCAGTGGATATTAATTCTATTGAGGTTCATGTAACAAATCAATCCTACTTCACCTGCCAGTCACTCATGCTCAAGTAACCTTAATTAATTAGATATGATGCTAGAGACATATGTTGACTTTGATCCTGTTCTGCTATAAGGATAACTACCAGCCCTTTGCCTGTGATACCAATTTCCCCTTCTTTCTGCTCCTACAAATAATATTCTGTATGCTTTTAGAATTTCTATTTGTCTTCTTGCAGTATTTTCTTTATGCATTTTTTTTTTGTATTTTCTGCACTTTTTGTAGATTTATTCTGCCCACCTGATGGAAATAAGTATTGCAAAACTTCTCAGATCTCTTTGCATTTTTATGAGAAACTCTTGTCTCCAATTTGCACAACAAATTTCCCATGCACTTACATTTTTCCCTTAGACAAGGAATTTGTATTCCCTCTTACGCTATATGTTTTTTGTTCTGTTCCATTCATTTTCATTTGGAGAATGATAAGAGATGATTCAACTTTATCCAGATAAAAAGGACAAAGTTTTTCAAATCCAAAGGACATTTCTGTGTGGGCTGTTACTGAAACCCATTCATATTAATGATATTATACTATTTGGGAGCCCACTTAGGGACTAAGTTATCCCCAATGTTTTATAGCATATGTGGAAACAGCTATCAGTTTACCTTCCAGTGGATGCAGTGCTGTTTTCAATTTTGTGCATACATGCCTTTTCTTCAGCAGCTTTCTAAGATGTTTATGGAATAGGATTTCTACCTACTTTTAGGAAAAGAAATCATAGAAACATAGAATGGTTTGGGTTGGAAGGGACCTTAAAGATCATCTGGTTCCAATCCCAACTTCACCTAGATCAGGTTGCTCAAAGCCCTGTCCAATCTGGCCTTGAACACTTCCAGAGATGGGGCAGCCACAGTTCTTCTGCACAACCTTTTCCAGTGTCTCACCACCCTCATAGTGAAAATTTTTTTCCTAATGTCTAACCTAAATCTCATCTCTGTCAGTTTAAATTCATTCCCACTTGTCCTGTCCCTACATGAGCATGCAAAATGTCCCTCTTCACTTGTCTTGTTGGCCCCTTGAGGTACTAAAAACCTAAACAACACCACTTCTTGCTAAATCTTTTGCTGTCACTGGTAGTACTTCAGAGGTAGACATAAATCAGGCCTAATGACTTTTCTTTCTTTGTAATACACCTGGCTCCATTAACTTCACAGCATGAGGCCCCATCTCTCAAAAAGCATCAGTAGTTTGAGATGTTCAGGGCCTGATGTGAAAAGCCTAGTGGTGAGGGAGGAGGAGAGCCGCATCTCACCCAACTGTCACACACTGTTTCTTCCTGAGAATGCTTGTGTTTACTGATGCTGATCATGAGCCAAAGACGACTCCAAACAAAGAACTCAGCATGAACCAGAAAACAGCAGTTTTAAATGAGACAATTTCCAAAAATCAGCAGCAGCACTAACAGATAGGTAGTAGGTAATGCCTAGAGGAGGTAGTAGGTACTACAGGAGGTACTGCTTCCCTCCTATGCCATTAGCATCATGGGCAGACACCATGTGGAGAGAGCCACAATGCAAACAAACCAAGAGTCAAATGGCCTGTCCCATGGACTCTGCTCTTACCTCTCTAAAGGCACAACTACCCTCAAACCACACTTTGCCTTAGAGATCGATGGAGTGTTTAACGTTGTCCCAGCGTGGATGCAAAGGCTCTTTCCTGCTTCTCCCCATTTTACAGCCAGGACCAGGCCCACAAAGCTTGAGAGGTGAATGTAGGCATCCTGGTTCAAAAGTTGCTACTGGTTTTGTTGTGCTGTGGTCCTTTGCTTGTCTTTCTCCAGGCATTGTGTTTGTTTGTTTGGTTTTTTTTTGTTTTTTTTTTTTTTTTTTTGTTGTTTGTGTTTGTTTTTTTTAGCAGATGCTAAATAACAAACATTAAAGAATGAAAAATGTATAAATAAATATCTTGATTTATAGTTATAGAAAGAAATAACTTAGCATAGTACTTCTTTCCCCAGCTGTCCCACCTCTGTTATCTCAGGAGATTGTTGTAAGACTGGCCCATGCTATGGAAAATGTAGATTGTCTTTCCCTGCAGTGTTATTGTGAAATGAGTTTTGGGAAGAAATGTCTTGGATTCTCCTGTGGTCTCTTATTTTAATCTTCCTGCTCTTCAGCTCTTGCTAAGCTTAGAGAATGACTAAATCACAGTAACAGTCACCTGCTTACAGTCTCTAAAGCCTTTAGACAACATCAGAAATAATGTTCATTCCCCTGACATACTAACCTGTTTATATTTCTATGTTTTCTCTCACTACTTGTCTGATGTTAGGATGCAAATAAATATTTGTATCCACTTGCAGACTTTTATTTACTGGTAAACACATCTATGAATAATAGCAGTAGGATACTTGTATCTGCGCCTCCTTCACTGTATTTCTGTACTTGAGCTAGAGCAGCTGAAACAAGTAGTGAAAGAGCATAGATGAAACAGCTTGATTAGAGAGTACTGGAAGCACAGCTGTCCTCAAAACAGCATGGAGCACTTGTCTCATGGGTTTGATATTGTGTGGTGTTGTGCAAGTATTAGGATGTATCTGATAATACCCCAACTGCCTCTTGCCTCCAGTTTCTCAGCTCTGGAATCAGCATCCCAAGTCTGTCCAAACTTGTTGATGTCAAAGTAATCCCATTCCAGGAGACTGCCAAAAGCACATTTCTAGCAATATTCTCAGCACTTATATCAGGAAAATGGCGGCAGTTTTGCAATGTGAATTGTTTCCTAATTAAAAAAAAAATAATAATAAAATAAGTGCTTAAAAATGATAGCGTAAAAAAATGGATCTCATAAAAATAAATTGAGTTCAGTAAAGTTAAGTGAGATACGATAGTCTTTAGTTTTTTTGCTCCCTGTCGTGGTTTGAGGCGTAAATCAATCTGCCTGCCCACTCACTCCTCCCAACCTTCTTTTCCCCCCCCACTTTA
>JASSUY010028398.1:0-51729 GCA_032466535.1 Forpus xanthops | reverse complement strand
CCAGTCCCCTGATCATCCTCGTGGCCCTCCTCTGGACTTGTTCCAACATTTCCATGTCCTTTTTATGTTGAGGACACCAGAACTGTACACAGTACTGCAAGTGAGGCCTCATGAGTAGAGGAAGGCAGGATTACCTCCTTCGACCCCCTGGTATCGTGGTGCCCCAGCACGATAGTGACATGACACAGAAGGGGATCTTCTATAGACTTGGACTTCTGGTGAAGGGACACCTTGTGGAGTCCTGATGGGGATACAAGCAATATTTGACTGCTTATTTCAGAGTGGAAATCCTGTTGTCTCTTGTACAATGGGACCACTCTTGGCTTAACTCTAGTGCTTGTGGCACACTGTCATATTATGTGATCCTGATGACACCTGGCTTTCTAATGTCAGGACTGTCACCTCACTCCTCATCTGGATATAGCCAAATCTTACTCCTTCTGTAGCTGCAGATAAAGGAATTTAGTATCCTTTAAAACAACGAAAACCCTCAGCTAATATTGATGTGAGGTCAGTCACCCACATGTCTTGGTTAAGGCTTTTTTGCTCTGGGCTATCCTGAGGGATAAATAAGTAGCAACATGTGTTTGCTGTTCCAGGAAGCACAGATAGAAAAGGAGCAGAATAAAATTCAGAAAGGAGGCAAGAGTCAGGGGAAGGTTCCCTGTACCAACATACTCAAAAACCCTTTCTCTGTTGCCCAGAAATAGACACACCATCCCAGATGCAAGTTACCGATGTCCAGGACAACAGTATCAGCATCAGGTGGCTTCCTTCAACATCCCCAGTCACAGGGTATCGTGTGACAGCTGTCCCCAAGAAAGGACATGGGCCCACAAAAACTAAAAATGTCCCTGCAGGTAAGCACAAGATCTGTGAAGAATGAAAGATGTGGCCACCAGAATCAGCACTATCAGGCACTAGGCATATGCTTGAAGCTTGAACCGTACTGACTTCGGTTGGGTCTCATTCAGGAGAAGCTAGGTCAAATTTTTGCCCTGAATGTTTGGCATACTGCAAAATTATGAGGCTCTTGGAGCCCTCAATGTCTCTGGAAGGCACCTGGATTTCAAAGAAATGCCTCTGGGTTTTCTAGCACCCAGAAAAACTTCTTCTGAAATCCTTCTGAAGGTCCCATAATGTGGCCTTTGCTCATAGCATGGACTCAGTCACACAGGCTGCAGGCTTGGCCTCATTAGCATAGAGCTTGCCAAGTCAGCTCTCGGATTGCTCTCAAGAACACAGTGCATTTTGTAGGATCAGCAGTGATTAGCACTCTAGGGATGCAGTTGGGTTAATGGTCAGACTTAGCCCAGAAAATGATGAAAGCTGGTCTTCTCTTGCTTTATTTTTTCTACTGTGCTGACCTGCCCTTTTAGCTGGGGGACTTTCAAACAGGTACAAATTGCAGATGCCATGTTGTGCACTGCCAGAGAACCACAGTGCAAGCTAAAGGCAAACTTGATATGTCAATCCCGTCTTGTTTAATGATGTTTATTCATGGTATGGCTTATACAGGCCCTTCATTCAAGGCTACTTAGACACCAGCTCTGATGGACTAATGTTCTTTCCTGCCAGATCAAACACAGGTCACTATTGAAGGTCTGCAGCCCACAGTTGAGTACATGGTCAGTGTCTACGCTCAGAATCAGAACGGAGAGAGCCTCCCCTTGGTAGAGACAGCTGTCACCAGTATGTATTTCTCTTCATGGTAACAAAACAATTGTTATCTATTGACATCTACCATGCAGTATCACATTCACAGTGAAAGCAAGGGGCAGCTGCCTAGGCTCCAGGAGAATGCAAAGTGGTCTCTGCGCTGTGATAAGTACCATGCACCTAAACTGCAGATGCTGGCAAAAAATGCAGTTTCCTTACCTCAAAAAGTGGCAAAATGCAGTTCCTCACCCCCTCAAAATGCTGTGCTTCTGATTTCCTTTCACTAAAGCCACAAAGACTTTTGGGGTTTTGTTTGCCATCAGCCAATCAGTGGGAAAAGATGTGCAAAGATCTTTCTGGAGCTAGGTGGCAAAGGTGATTACTAGCTACACAGAGAAGGCAAGATGGAACATGTAACTCGGAGGGGTATCGCTGATGTCAAGTGCCTTGTTCAGGGACACCTTTGGGATAGGGATTTTGATGCATTTTATTCCCTTGCTTCGGCTTGTATTCAACACCACAGCTCAGAATTGTCCTAAAGACGAGAGGAGCTCCTCTGAAGCCTTGCAGAGTTGGGAATAGGGTCCACATCAGTTTCAAATTCCTGCACAAAAATCACCTTTGCCAACTAGAAGACGAACTAATGCAACATGGCAAATAAAAGAGTTGAAATCCTGTAGAAAACATAATTTGGATCCAATATAAAAACGATATGCCAGATCCTCGCCTTTTGTGTAACAAATGGGTATAGCTACGTGGTAACCACTCCTGGGGAGCAAGGTTCACTTACCTTGCTGTCCAGCACTGAGCTCCCACCTTGCTAGGAAAAGCTGATGAACTGATCGAAGTAGGAAGCATATATATCACACAGTTGCACCTGTGGATATTCCCTGTGCACTCAATATGAAGCAAAAAAGTTTGTTTCTAACTGATTTGAAACTATAATATATTGAGTAATTTGCTTTCTTGAGGAGTGTGTTAATTGGATATTGATTTATGAAAGAGAACAGAGGGACTGATTCTCCTTGGACTGGTGCTTTGCACAGCAGCTTACAATAGTGAAAAGCAAATGCAGCATGAATCCAAACTTCCCAAGGCAGGTGGGTTGACTGGTGACCTTTAGCGCTAGGAACCAGTTACTGGCTCTGATGATAGAAACAGGGCTTAAAATTCCCACTTCCTTTTTTTTCTCTTGACCACTTGAAGGTAGCTTAATGCTGCAAGGGTTGTGTGAAAGGGGTTTGGTGCTAATAGCACTGAAATATAGGTAAGGATTGGTGCCCTGGCTGCTTTGAAAGTGGTAATGCAAGTACTTTTTGTTTCACCAAGGCCAAGGTTGCCTTCCTGCTGTCTGGCACCTGCAGGCTCTCAGCCTCACTCAGCACAGTGTAAGCATGTGTGCAAGGTGCAGCACAGAGGAGAATCAAGTCCCCTCACTGCTGCGCAAAACCGAAAACTGCTTTGCATGTAATAGAAATGCTTTTTATTTTCCTCACCCACAACCTGCTTTTTATCACATAACCTCTCCCCGTTAATTTGCCTAACAGACATTGACCGCCCTAAAGGACTAACATTCACTGAGGTGGATGTTGATTCCATCAAAATTGCTTGGGAAAGCCCGCAGGGGCAAGTCACCAGGTACAGGGTGACCTACTCAAGCCCTGAGGATGGAATCCATGAGCTATTGCCGGCCCCAGGTGGTGAAGAAGACACTGCTGAGCTGCATGGCCTCAGGCCAGGTTCTGAGTACACTATCAATATCGTTGCCATATACGATGACATGGAGAGCCTGCCCCTCACTGGGACCCAGTCCACAGGTACACCTTTAACTACACCACCCAGTAGGCCATGGCAGCAGTGGCTTCTGCCCTGTTGAGTAAAGTGTGCTTCCATGCTCAACTCTGTGCGGGGAAGCCCCAGGGCCAGGTGAGGGGATGTGATTGCTCTTGAGAGATGATTTAGTTGGCGCCGGAGAGCTTGCTGCCAGCAAATTCAACCTACATGCACATTAGAGAAGTTAAGAAAAGCAGGAAAGATTGGCAGGATTGAAGGAGCAGATTCTAGAGGAAGGACGAATGTCACTTCATAGCCTTCTCTTGGTCCTCAAGTGGATCAGTATTGTCCAGTCCCTACTTGTAGAGCCTCATTCATGTCAAGCCACCCTCTCACAATGCTCTTGCATTGTCTTTAGTATGTGGGGCACCTGCAAGCAGAAGCAATTACCAATAACAAAAAGATCAAGGCAGCTTTCATTCCCCATTGTCCTCACTGTTGGATGGAGCAAAAGATGGGCATGAAGGGCTAGGATACTGCCTAATCCTTGGGTCTCACAGGGCCTCCTAGATCCTTCACTGGCACTGCCGAAAGGACTACAGCCCCTGTGCATGCCCTTGCTTCTGCTCAAATCACCTCCACAAGGAAAGGACATGTTCCAATCAGTCCCTTATGTGCCAGTCTCATCCAACTCCATGTAGAATAATTTCAAATTTCTTTGTCAAAAAGGAAAAGGAAGCTGATAAAATTACTTCCAGCAATATGGAATCCATTGCAAGTCTTCCAGCATTATCAGACATGTCTTTATGGCAAAGGTAGCATCTCTGTAATAAAGGTCTTCTGTTCATTTGTGGATGAAAAGTTAGCACTATAATTCCAGGGGTGTAATGAAGACAGTGATTCCTAGTGTACAGATTGTTATGCTAACCTGAAGCAAAGTGCTATAATGATTAAAACAGCTGACTGACTACCTGCCAGAAATGCAAATATTGCCATTTTCAAACCCCATTCTGGTTTACCCTTTGTGGGCTTTTCAAAAGCGTATTTGAAGTCATTCAAGACTTTCCATCGACTCTCTTGAACTTTAGATTGAGCTTTGAGCAAACAACAAGGAAGAATTACCTTATATTTCCACTCTATAAAATTACAGAACTTCACAGCAACATGCTAATAGTGGGCATTATGGTAAGAGTGTTTATTTCCCTTGTTTACAGCCCAAGGATTACCAACAGTAAGGCAAAAAAATATTTCAATGGATGCTCCTTTTTATGTAAACAATTGTTTTTGAAGTCATCAATCAGATGCATTCACTCATGAACAGGCTCTTGTGTGATGAGCCTTATGGCCACCATAGCTCTGCTTTTCCATTGCCTTGCTCTCTGTGTAGTAATTTACACTTGTGTAAGTGGCTGTAAAATGCTTCCCCTCTGCATTTGCAGTATTTTTATATTCTTTTTGCAATTCCTGAGCCTGCTTCCTACTTACTTTTGTAAATCATCCATTCTATGTTAGAAATGAACAGAAATAGGCAAGTGAAGCAGGACTGAGCTATTGGCTGTGTGATGAAAAGCAGAATCAAACCAGACTGGCCTACTGCAGATTTAAGCACCTCCCAAAGCCTTTACCTTATATCACAGCAAGTGTTGTTATTCAGCTAACTTCAGGGCTGAAGCATCAAGATCTCGTTATTTCTGCCGAAAAGTATTACTGTAGATTTGAGCACCTCCTCCTGAATTCCTTGTCCCCTTCCACGGAGCTTTATGCCTGCATCTGCAGGAGGCACACCACTTTTCTGCCCGTCTATTTTGAGCCTAAACCTGTCTCATGTTTAGGACAAAAGACTGTTTCATCAAAGACGGTTTTCTTTAAACTAACCATGTGCCAATATGGATTTTTGCAGCAATTCCACCTCCAACAAACCTGAAGTTTACTCAGGTGACTCCCACCAGTCTTACTGTCAACTGGAATGCACCAAACGTTCGCCTTACTGGCTACCGAGTCAGAGTGAACCCCAAAGAAAAGACTGGTCCTATGAAAGAAATCAACCTTTCTCCAGACAGTACATCTGCTGTCGTGTCTGGATTAATGGTAACTCTTTTCTCTGTGTAATGCAGACCATGTTGTGGGAAGATATTAGGAAAAGCTGTAGCAATTTCGAATTCGTGGGTCAGGAACTTGAGCTGGAATAGGTCACTCCAGCTCCAAAGGGTCTGGCTGAGTTTGAAGCTGATGGCTAGTCAGACTTTAACTGCGTATTACCATAGCTTTTAAAAGGCAAAGAGTTAGCTTGCTGAATCTGCATTCTTTTCCCTTCCTCACTGAGCACAGACAGACTGGATGCCTTAATCAAATGGAAATTATCAGGTTCACAATCAACAGTAACCCAGTAAAATGCTTTTACTCATCTTTCACAAAAGAGGTCAGATAAGCTGATCTAATGCAGAGGTTTTCAAGCTGTGATATGGGAGCTCTGGCAGTCTTTTGCCTATTTTTAAGACATCTGTAAAATATAAGTACAAAATGCAAGTCTTTTGTGAGTAGGCTTAAATTTGCTATATAGCCATCTTCTCCACTGGGAACATTTCAGAAGTTCCTGAACTGGAAAAAGCTGAAAATCACTGCTTTTATAGTTCCTGCTATCTTAAAAAGCTACTGATCTGTTTTTAAGGAGTTTTATGAATCATTTTCAAAAATGATCCTTAAAAAAACATTCTCCTCTAAGTGGACTCCTAGTCTGATGCAGACAAGGATGAAAGACCACACTGTAACTTCCACCATTCTCTTCACAGCAAGAGTACCTTATCATAGCAAATGGCATCCATTAACCCCAGGATAAACAGGAGGTAAAGTAGGTTTTTCCAGAGAATCAGCTTCGAAGCACTGATTCCAAAATGAGAGATGACAAATAAGCTTCTTCCAGGATTTCATCTGCTCCTATGTGTGTATATGTGCACTATTGGTGTTATCAACAAGGCCTATGCCCACTCTTTTGTTACAGCTGGAAATAATTAGAATTTCCCCATCAATTCTTCACTGATTTCAGTTATTCTAAGGTTTCACACTTCAGTGACTGGTGGTTGAGAAAAATGACTGCCAGACTCTGAATGAGGGCAGGAGTATTTCCCGCTGTGCCAGCTGCTTCTGTGATAACATGGTG
The DNA here is from genome assembly GCA_032466535.1 of Forpus xanthops. NCBI lineage: Eukaryota > Metazoa > Chordata > Aves > Psittaciformes > Psittacidae > Forpus > Forpus xanthops. The sequence goes on along the minus strand of JASSUY010028398.1, from coordinate 45,140 downwards.
TAACTGTCCATTCTAGGTAGCAACCAAGTATGAAGTGAGTGTGTATGCCCTGAAGGACTCTCTGACCAGCCGACCAGCCCAAGGGGTGGTCACCACTCTTGAAAGTAAGTAGTGATCCTTTCACAAATGACCAGTTGGTACTGTGCTGGGTGCAGACACTGAGATTCTACTGTGTCAGAAGTAGGGCTCTACACAAAGCTCCAGCAAAGGCTTTCACCAACACTTAGTTGGTGAGGCTCAGAGTCCCCAGTGTACTGACAGGAGACCTTTTCCTTCTGGTGCAGATGTCAGTCCCCCTCGCAGGGCTCGTGTGACAGATGCCACTGAGACAACCATCACCATAACCTGGAGAACCAAGACTGAGACCATCACTGGCTTCCAAATTGATGCTGTCCCAGCAAGCGGGCAGAATCCTATTCAGAGGACCATCAGCCCTGATGTCAGGACGTACACTATTACTGGTAAGTGGGTAGTTTTTGCAGGTACAGGAGCTTCCAGTGTCAGAAGGCACACTGGGTTCTTCCTCAGATCACTAACATTTATGTTTCGACTCCATTTTAGGCTTACAGCCTGGCAACGACTACAAGATCTACCTTTACACTCTGAATGAGAATGCACGCAGCTCCCCAGTAGTGATTGATGCCTCCACAGGTAAGGATCTTGTCTGACTTTTCTGCTCGTGCTAGCACATATGTTCAGTTGGTTTTCTATATCTGATCCCATATAATACTTACTGTGACTTGCAGCAATAGGTTTTATTCCCAAGTTTGTGAAGGGTGTCAAGAAGATGAAGTTCAGGTGAAGAATATGCTTGCCTTTACTGTGTTTGACTTGTGTCCTTTTGTTTTCACCTAGCTATTGATGCTCCTTCTAACCTGCGCTTCCTTACAACCACAAGCAACTCCCTCCTGGCTACCTGGCAGCCTCCACGAGCCAAGATCACAGGCTACATCATCAGATACGAGAAACCTGGCTCACCAGCCAAAGAGGTTCTGCCTCGCCCTCGGCCTGGCACTACTGAGGCTACTATTACCGGTATCTGTCTCTGTCTTAAATTTGAAGGAAGATGGAGAAGGGCTAATTATAAAATGTGTTGATGGCCAGCTAAGAGAAAGACAAAGTTTTGCCCCTTCATTGTGGTTTCTAATGACAGACAGTGGTTTTATAAGGACACCTGTCCTACTAACACGATATACTAACTGAGCAGATCAACTGCCAGGTTACAACAATCCACAAGTGTTTGTTTCCACTGTCACCACAGCTATCATCTGTTCAAGGAAAAAGCCCTGACCCTGACACCCCACCAGTCACGTGTTGTGAAGATTCATTATGTTTTGTGTCTCGGCATCCATGATCCCAGCTGGCATGGTCAGATTTGAAACTTGCTCTGAGGAGCAGGAGGTTGGAATCTTTGTACTGTCCTGAAAACCTCAGCTCCAAAATTCCCATACTGTAGCCATACCCACCTCCCTTTCTACCCTAGATCCCACATATAATCATAAAAGAAAAGCAGCTCTTAAATTTCAGATTGCTTTATGTCCTTCTTCCTTCCCTAGGTTTGGAACCAGGAACTGAATACATCATCTACATCATTGCTGTGAAGAACAATCAAAAGAGTGAACCACTGATTGGCAGGAAAAGGACAGGTAAAACAAAGCTCTGGATTGCTGTGTGCCAGCAGGTGATGATGTCTTCCACTTGCAGAATGTGATCTCAGGACTGAAATAATAATGTTATTTAAAATACCCTGTTCATACCATTCAGCCATACCTGTTCTATGAGTCAAACAGACATTGTAGGGAGGTTTTCCTAATGCAGGAGGTAAGTTACATTAATCACAGTTAGCTGCATTTGAGCCCCAAGAACAAAACAACATGCTTGGCGTTTTATTCCTGCCTGGTTACCTAATTGGTAACTGAATTAGGATTAACAAACACTCACATTACTATCCAGCACATGGTGGCCTCAAGGGCAGGATACTTTAGTTTGTTCCCTATTGCATTTCTCTTACTGTACAACCTCTACAATGCAAGTGTAGTTTCTTACTACACAGCTTAAACTGGTAACCTGTGGATATCTCTTGCAATAATTTCTTAATTTGAGCAGTGGTGGCTTCTTTGGGTAGCAATGTTTAAAACTGTTGTTCAGCTTATGAAAACTTTATACCAACATGATTCTTATGTCTAAGTATTAAGGATATACATGTATATAAATATACCGAGAGATAGAAATTTCCTTCACAATCACAGTGAGGTCACACAAAGTGTGTTGCATTTTGGAGTGATGGCTAATCTCTGATACTTGGAGCAGTGTACAGCCTCCACTCTAGCTGTGTAATTTGCCATTGTTAATGCTCTGCTTTATGACTTTTCGCCTTCTTTTTGGCTAGATGAGCTTCCCACATTGATTACCAGACCTCACCCCAACCAACCTGACATTCTGGACGTACCTTCTGTCGATGAGGGCACCCCTTACCTCACCAACAATAGATATGACAATGGAAATGGTATCCAACTCCCAGGCACCTCTGGGCATCCACAGACAATAGGACACCAGGGCCAACAAGTCTTCTTTGAGGAGCATGGCTATAGACGGCCTGTACCCACTACAGCAACACCCCTTAGGCCGGGGTCAAGGCGGCAACCACCAAATGTAGATGAAGCAATTGAAATCCCTGGGTACCAAGTGCCCATCATAGTTGAACCTTCCTACCCCCACTCCCGTGGGCCCCGACGCAACGACACCACAGGACAAGAAGCTCTTTCTCAAACAACCATCTCTTGGAGGCCGTTGCTGGAGAGTTCTGAATACATCATCTCATGTCAACCAGTCAGCCAGGACGAGGATACTCTGCAGGTAAGTGAACTGTCCTGGAGTAGGAATGGTGTTGGCCTCACCTGTGGTACCAGGCTTTTTTTGGAAGTCCAGTCCGTTTGCTGTGGTAAGGGAGTAACAGTGAGAGTTAGCTTCAAGAGTCTTTAACACATAACTGAAACAAGGAAGGGTAAATGCCTCCCTCTTCTTCTTCATGGAGAATGCCTCAAGATAAAACTGCTAAACCAGAAAGACTTTGGAAGGCTGTCAGCATCCCCCAGGGAAAAGGACAGTCAGGGAGGTGGTTGGGAGTTTCAAACATAGATGCTGCTTCCTCAAAGACTCTTTTAGCCCTTCTCCTTTGTCTCCCTTGGTTTCTGCTCCCTTAAATGTTGGTAATAACATACCCCTCATGAGCCATTGTCCAGAAGAAATTTTAACTTTGTATGGGTTTCATCATATACAGAGCATAGAAGTCAACCTAAACACCTATGTCTTTCCTTACTTACCTAATGAGTAATCACTCTTTCCCTTCCGGTAACTTGGCATTGCCTCTTGTTGCAGTTCAGGGTTCCAGGCACTTCCTCTAGTGCTACACTCACTGGTCTTACAAGAGGGGCCACCTACAACATCATAGTGGAAGCTCTGAAAGATCACCGGAGACAAAAGGTGCTGGAGGAGGTGGTCACAGTTGGCAATACTGGTAAGTAAAAGCCTTATGGAGTCTTGGTGATCCTGTGCTGTCCTTGCCTCACATCCCTTACTCAAGGCAACCTACTTGGTGCCCTGGCTTGGGAACAGTTCAGAAAGGAAGCATCTCCTGACAAAGGAGAGGTCATAGCAGGACATTAGAGCAAGTGATTTGTGAGTTCCACTGGTTTTGGATAACTGGCCCACTGACCGTGGGACTACAGCTATTCTGATCTGCTGTCTAATAATGAAAAACTTGCTTTGAGGCACCATATGCTCCTCCTCCAGGATCAGTGCCAAGGAGAAAGCAAGAGATCTGGTGTTTGCTGCTTGCAGAGGAGGAGGTCAGGGATCATGCTGGTGTTGCACATTCCTATCTAGTAGCAAAGGTCTGCTGTCCAAATAGCACATCACGCTTACGGGAAGGTGCTGGTGGCCAGCCTAACTGCTCTGTCAGTCACTTGCCACTGCTGCCGTGTTAGTTATCCAGCAGCACCACTAGCCCATTGGGAAGGTCTGGCAGCAGAGCAGGCTGCCTGCTGAGATGCTGATCAAGCACAAACAGGCAGCAATTAGAAGCCATGTGACCAACCACAAAGTACTTGTGGTCTGAGACAGCACTTGCCACAGATGGAAGCCCAGAGACCACACACACCCTGTGGGACTTGGGCTTTGCTTTTAACAGCACAGGGGTCTAGCCTGGTCTGGTCAACAACTGGCTGTCCCTCCAGATCATCCTGTATGTATTTTGAGGTAAAAAACAAGAGGACAGGATGGGAGAAGAGGAAATGAAGAATTAAGGATTTATTTTGTCCATCCATTATGCAGTCCACACAGCCTCCCTGGGAAATCAGGCTGTTTCTCCCCTTCCAGCTCCCCAGTTGCCTTATGTCTGTCACGGGCTGAACCATGAGCATTAGCCTCAACCCTGATCATCACACACTGCTGTTGGTGTGAAAAAACCACCTTTCAATCAAGGCACATACCTAAGGTGTAAATCAATCTGTCCTGATTTCCACCTTGGTCTGGTCTCCTCCTCCCATTCCCTTGCCATGAGCTAGAATCTGAAGTGTCTCAAAAATGTGCACATGCAGCTCCCAAGCTCCTGCTGTTCCTCAGCATCTCGCAGCATGCTTTTCTCAAAACCAGGCTAAGACGGGTTATTGTTCTCCAGCAGCAAATGCAGAAACTCACACTTGCTTAAAACTTGGCGAATCAAAATGGAAACAGCCTTCATGCCAGCTTGTTTTATCATTCAACCTCTCTGACACATGCAAATGGAAAATAAATCACAGGGAGTCTGGGCTGTTGACAGAATCGGCGATATGCCCATAGGGGAACTCCTTTACTGCCAGGATATTGTAAGGGAAAAAAAGCCACATGTATTCAATGAAAATCATTGTCTTTCAGTAGTTCCTATTGCTGTGTGTGATGCCTGTTTCCTCTTTCTGTTCCAGTGTCTGAAGGACTAAACCAGCCAGCTGATGACACCTGCTTTGATACTTACACTGGTTCCTTCTATTCCATTGGCGAGGAATGGGAGCGGTTATCTGAAACTGGCTTTAAGCTCTGGTGCCAGTGTTTAGGCTTTGGCAGTGGCCATTTCAGATGCGACTCCTCTAGTGAGTAGCTTGCTTTTTACAATCCCTATCTCCAAGCTCCCTGAGCACTAATGACATGTTTGACAGCACAGGGGTCTAGCCTGGTCCAAACATGATGTAGATGGGTGCAGGCTCTGAAGTTTTGAAACAAAAGCAGTGTTTTGCATCATGAGAAGTGATGGAAAACCGGGACTGCTCCTGAGCTGCGCAGCTTAGCTAGTAGCACCACCCACTGCCTCAGCAACAAGCAATGCCGCTGCATTGATATGTAACAATTTGTTCACAAAAGCGGAATTTTATTTTCCCTGCCCTTGCCAATCACATCTAGGTAATGGATAAGAGTCAGATAGGCAAGAGGCCTAAGTGCCAGTAAAGAAGATGGCTTTGGATATTAGATTACGGTTGAATTTGCATGTCCTAAGTATATACATGGTTGTCATGGGCCAGACAGAACTTGTGTGGATTCCAGTAGGTATTACAGCAAGTACTGAGGCTGTTTTGCAAAGCAAAAGCAACTTGTGGAAGCAGCTGTGCCCCTGCCATGGCAGGAGGGTTGGACCAGATGATCTGCAGGTCCCTTCCAATCCTGATGATATGGTGATTTTCTCAGCAGCTCTTCGAAGCTCTGCTAAGCTCTGCAGGCACCACCTCTGCTGGAGCACTAAGATTTAACTTTGCAGGACTGGGTTTTACCTGGAATAATCTCAAACTTCATGGAAGGGGATGGAAGAAAAGTCTGTGACTGGGTGATTTAACACAACACATACCCAGCTAATTTAAACTGTAGAGTAAACTCAGCATAGAGGGTATTTCTGCAGTTTGCGTGGCCTCAGAGGAGTGACTGCAGGGAGTACTCTTGTTTTACAGGATTGATGTTTATAATTCATTATTTGAAACACATGGTTTACCCATTATGTTTTGCAGTCTCTGTGATAGTTTTACCAGGAATTTGCTCAAAAAGAGCATTTGAAATATTTTTCTCTACCTTCCTTCTCCACATCTATTAAATTTCCTTTCTCTTCCTCTCCTGTTATCCAACACTCCTCTTCCTGTCCCCAATCTCTGTCACATGCTACTTACTCTTTTCCTAAGATCCTCCAGCCATTTCCTAGAGCTGTAACAGCCTTCAGCAGCTGAAAGCTGCAGGAGCTGAATCCATTTCCAGCAGGAACTCACTTCATCCTTGGGACTTGGATAAGCTGAAAAGATCCTTTCTCTTGACTGTTGGTTGCTGAGACACCACCAAGGTGTTCTGCTGCTGAGCCACCTCAATGTGTGAAATAACTCCTGCTTCTCTTGTTCCCCTGCCTTCTTCAGAGTGGTGCCACGATAATGGTGTGAACTACAAGATTGGGGAGAAGTGGGACCGGCAGGGAGAGAATGGTCAGATGATGAGCTGCACTTGCCTTGGAAACGGGAAAGGAGAATTCAAGTGCGAACCTCGTAAGTCCCCTTCTGATGTTAATCTGAGCTTCCATTCAGAAAATCTCAGCATCTCCGGACCCTTCCCATTAACTTCTGCTCCTGCCATGGGCTCAAGCAGAGTATCAGGGTGTCTGATCCAAGTTTTGGAGGCTGAATCTGTCACAGATTGAATCTGCTCTCACAAGAGCTGAAGGCATAAAAGTCACATTGCCAAGCTTGACAAGAAGACTCTCTGTTAGCTAAGGTCACAGCACACTCAGCATCTGGCTGCCTGCGGCCCTGGAGCTACACAAGAGGGACATGTCACTGCACCAAGGGGTGTAGATTACCCTAATCAATAACACAGGACTTTCCTGCAGGGCTTGTCACCTGAATGTCCTCTGACTTCACACTCTGAATTAAACTATATTGCTCTTATCAGGCAAATGTCCTCATGCTCTAGTTTGAAATGTCTGGAGAGCTATAAAAATGACTGATGTTCTCCCTGCCAGTCAGCAAGCATCCATTCAGGCAGGAGCCAGAGGCTCCCTTTCTGAGCATCAACCTGCTCTGAGTCTGCCTGGAGCCAAGGCCAGGCTGTGCAGCTGAGCTCTGCCCATTCCTCCACAGATGAGACCACATGCTATGATGACGGGAAGATGTACCAAGTTGGAGAGCAGTGGCAGAAGGAGTACTTTGGGGCCATCTGTTCTTGCACTTGTTATGGAGGACAGCAGGTAAGCAGGAGGAATGTGGCATACTGAACACAGGGGGTGAAGAGAGGAGGCTGTACTGAGGGCAGTCCTAAGACCGCTGGGATTCAGGTCAGACAGTGCCTGATGCCTGGCCAAAGCAGGTCTCTCTGAGAGAAAAAAACAACTAGCAGGAGCGCTTAAATCTTGCATCAGAGCCTGTGCAAGATAAAATGGGAGCAGCCTCCCTGGTGTTGGTGTGAGCGCTGGCAGCTCCTTGGCTGCCTGCCTCAGCACAGTCTGACCAGCGTGCACGTGTTGTCCTTCCCCAGGGCTGGCGCTGTGACAACTGCCGCAGACCCAGCGTGGAGGTGGCCCCTGAAGGCTCTGCTGGCCACACCTACACACAGTTTACACAGAGATACCACCAGGCAACAAACACCGTGAGTACACTTTCCTTCTCTGCGTGGGGTGTGTATAGGGCTTGAGGGTGAGAGTAGTGTGCAGTGCTCTGCTCGGTCGTAAGTGCATGGTCCAGCCACTGATCCAGTAAACTGTCACTGAGCTTACCCTTCCACACATGGTGTTGGGTGCCACACTCACATCAGTAGGACTTCTTGGCTAGTTCTGGGGTATTCCTGCATGCTCTGGCTAAGGTGGTGGTGCATGTAGTGATTTCCTAGTCTTCACTCGCTGCTCTAAACCAGCTTGTGTGCTTTGTGCTGAGGAAGTCTTAAGTGCTGGCAGCAGTCCTCAGCCCAAACCACAGCATGGAAGTGTCCGTCCTTACAGGACAGAGCACTAACTGATTTCCTTCCCTCCTGACAGAACGTCAACTGCCCCATTGAGTGTTTCATGCCCTTAGATGTACAGGCAGACACACAACATCCACGGGGAAAGTAACATCCAGCAAGACCTCTTGCGGCAATGGCAACAGACAAACCAAAGTCTAAATCCCTGTCTGCCAGGATTACCACCAAACTGGAGTGATGCTAAAGCAAAACTGCAGCTTTGGAGAATGGCCAAATGCTCCGGAGCCATTGTCCCAGCTTAAGCTCAACTCACAGCTTCTCCAAGCGCCACTCTTGGAGTGTTTCAGACTTTTCTCATGATTGATAGCGATTGTCTTGGTTTTGCTCAAAGTGTTGAATACCAGTCAGTATTTTCAAATTTAAAGGAAATAAAAGGGGGGGTGGGGGGGAGATGCTAAATCACAAATTAGGGGGGCATCAAAAGATTAAGGGGAAGGGGAGGGTGTAGAAATTCAAGGTTCCCATGCTATGCAAAGAACATTTGAGTACAACATCACTGAAGTTTAGAGATAGGAAAGTCCATCAAACACTTCTGCTTTCACATAAGCGTGCAGCCAGCAATAAGATAGGAACAGCAAATCCAATCACTGTGATATTTAAAATATGCACAGTCATCATTCTTTCTCCATGATCCTAGTATTTTTTCTAGCTGTATCTTTGTATCTCATACTGTTATTTATCAGTTTTGTTCCCCTGACCTTCAAGTGTTTTTATATGGGAATGAAATGTATTGAAGACACTTAGTATGCAGTTGACAAAGAGGAATTTGGTGTAATTATGATCAGTGATTATTTTTATACTGTAAGTGCCAAAGCTTTACTACTGTGGAAAAGAATAAAAAACAACTCTTTTAATAAAAAGATTTACAAACCAGGCATGCACTTTAAGCACTTCTCTTTGCTACCATGGACTCTAGGATGAAGATTATTATTCTGAGCTGGAGTAACATTGCCCTGAAACAAGATGGAACAAACATCTCAGTGAAGCATGGAGTAAACCTCAAGAGAATACTTGTAGAGCAGTTTGCTAATTGCAGACTTCCAGCTGCACCCCCTGCCCCAGCAGAGCCACTGTATGTATGTATATGTGCCATGTTGTTGGAGGCAGGGGCTTGCTTACTTTGTGGGAATAGGCAAGGAAGGGAAAAGGGAAAGGAAGCATTCCCTGCTTTGAACAGGAACAGAGGTAGCGATTGTCTTCAGTCCTGCCAGACACTTAAATACCTATCATCAAATATGCTTTCACTGAGGTTGAGTTGCTGGAAGGAGTGAGGCCATCCACACCTGTGAAGTCAAAGACTCACTTGTCCATGGGCCCAATGACTCCCATCCAGGTCCAAATTGATCCTGGGTCTCTGAGACCCTGCTCCATGCCTTGCCCCAGGGGAGGTCACAGTTCACCCCTCTCTGCATCTCTTCCCCATGACCACCTAACGGGTTTACCTTCCTTCAACTCTCAGCTAACTCATCTCCACCTGATCACAAGGAATTCAAATGTTCAAATCCAGAACTGAAGCTGTTGGAGCAGTGAGCATGCCCTTGGGCACTGCTGCCACAGCAGCCTACAAATCCTTCATCCTGCCCTTACCTCTGCAGAAAATAAGAGGGGAACAGAGAGCACCTGGGTTTATGCTGGCTTTCAAGTCCGCTGTGCTGCTGCCTCATGGGGTGGGGAGGGGGGCATTGGAATTCTCCTCAAAAGTTTTTTTTTAACCAAAGTCAGTCTTGATTTTAATGAACAAAGTTTGCCATAAGACCCTTGTGCTTGCACTGCCAACGCTGCAAAACCTATAGAGCATCTTCAATGACAGGACAAGAAAGGTTCTGTCATGATCCCTCAGGCCACATCTCTCTCTCAGCTACACGAGTACTGTATTGCTCAAGTCAATGGATTTCTCTAGGTTGAATAAAGCATAGCATGAAAATAGAACTTGGCTTCTTAACACACATGGCAGATATTTTCAGAGGTTGCTATCTATAGAGCAACCAAAACATTTGCAAACTGAATGCAGTGAAATCAGTTCTGTCCCACCAGCATTCAAGAGCTAAATGAGTGTTAAAAATGAATGAGAACTAAAACTGGTGTAGACAGATACAAAGAATACTTTCCTTTTAAAGCATATTTCTATACACACACTCCACCTCGTGTCCTCACCCTCATGTCACACCACTTGTGACAGCAGCACTCCCTTCCCTACAGTGAGCATTATGAGATAAAAGTGTTTAAAGACTGCATTTGCCTCAGGTCCCTGTAAAGGTTTGTTTGGGCCTTAAATCATGAGGTTTTGCATCTCTGAGGACACCTGTTTAACATGTGCCAGTGCTGGGTGTTGGGTCAGCCAGGTAAATCATCTATTTTCAGTTAGATCTTACTCTGTAAGTTACATTCACAGGGTGCCCAGAGAAGCTGTGGCTGTCCCAGCCCTGGCAGTATTCAAGGCCAGATTGAAGGGGACTTGGAGCAACCTGCTCTAGTGGAAGGTGTCTGGCCCAGTGTTGCAGGCTTGGAACTGGATGAGCTTTAAGGTCCCTTCCAACTCAAGCCAGTCTGATTTGAAACCCATCAGCAAAGCACAGCACAGGGGCAGCGGAAAAGTGAGATCCAAGGTACCAACCACACACCTTCCCTTTTAGAAACACCAAAAGGAACCAAAGCTTCTGAAGGTTCCCATGCTTCACCTAGGCTTTAGCACATAAAGTGGCAACAGAACATCAGCTGCGCCTTAATAACATCATTTATATCCATGGCTGCCTTGAGTACTCAGAGCAACTGATGTTGCCCAACCCAAGTTACTTTAAAGTCTGGGGCAGGTGCCCTTGTTAGCAGAGAGCTTTCAGATGTCCTGGGCTCCCAATTCAGGTGCTCACAGCTATGCCAATCCCAGTGGCATTTAAGCCCTTTCTCTGCAGAGGAGGCACATCTCCACATGGTTCTTCCTCTCAGCTAACTCAGAGCTTCAGTCAGAGCACAGGAGCAACCATAGTCAGGACTCTGCACTACAGGAAAGAGGCCCTTGGTGTCTGAAGGGGAAGAAAAAAGGAAAGAAGATAACTGGTACTGACTGAAAAGGTGGAGAATGGCTTCTCCTGCTCTCCTTCCGCTTCCTCCCTTTGGGAGCTATTGCTCTGCCAGCAGGGGACCTGCTGGATCAAGGCACCACACAGCGACAGTGCAAACCAGAGCCTGTCAGCAGCCAGCTCTTCAAAAAACGTCAACCGAAGGAGCAGAACTATCCCCCCGTTGAGAAGAGACATGCCCTTTCCTATGGGAAACAGATACTAAGCAGAGCTGCCTTTAATCATTGCAGATATCAAAGGGAGAAGTAATTCACTCAACTAGCAGGAGCCCAACATACCTCATGAGGAGCCCTTCTGGAACAGCACAGCCCATTCTTATAAAGATCTGTGCTAGGGGAAGGCCCACAGCTCTTCAACCCAGTTGTCAGCAGGGACTTAACAGCAGCAGGGACTGGATCCCCCCTTCAGGGCATCTCAGCAGTTTGGAAACAGCAGCTCCCACCCTGACCTTGCAGAGCAGCTGCTGAAGCACTTGCTTTCAGAACTGCATCCCAGATTTACTAGCATCTTCTACAGAGAGCTCACTTGGAAGATCAGTGTCCACTAGCTTCCATTAACAGTGCACCAAGGACAGTAAACAAAGGGTAAATTATGACCAGGAACACAGAATTTGCCAGGTGCTCATTACCACTCTTATTTTAGCTAACACTCTACATGATGCACATAAAGAATGATCTTTCTTGGTATCTTAAACACCTCATATTCCACAGGAAATATCTTTGCTCCTTTCAATCAGTCTCGATCAAGCAGGCAGAGAGAATTAAATACATGCCCACAGCCACAGGAAGTCAGTAGCAGAGCCAGGAACACACCTGAACTGATGCTCTTCCCAGTTTATCTCCCACCTATGCACCCCTGCAGCTGCTTGAGCAAAGGGAACACAGTCTGACTTCCAGCTCTGCCCCAGCCAGGATCTGAGGCACAACTCAAGTGTTTACTGCAAAACTGTGGACTGCTCTGTGCCAAAACTGAACAGATTTTACAGAACGGAACCCAAAATCATCCCTTTGAAATGGTCACGGTGACTGCCAGCAAGAAACGTGCCTGGGCTTGACTTGGTTCATCACCCTGTGCTCCACATTTTCACTTTGTTTTTCTAATCAGAGTTCAAATCTGCTCAATGCAAATTGCACACAATGGAGAAGGGAAGTGGCTTCAGGCAAGATGCTTCCCAGATGCCTGCCTGTGAACTCTGAGCTGAACTCCCTGGAATGAGAACAAGCATGTCAAACTCCTGGCAGGAATGAGCCTTTCACCTTGGAGAGCACAACCTGACTGCCTCTCAGTCCCATGGCACTGGCTAGGGCAGGATTCAGAGGGCCTGGCACAAAGAACCTCTTCCTCCTCCTCATGGGGGAAGACAGTAATGGATTAGAAGCACCTGGAGACAACTATCTGCTGACTCCCCCCAAAACCAGCTCAGCTCAGTTTACAACACAGATTCTTATCAGTTCATTAAGAAGTTGGGCATGATCCAGGTTTTCATTCCATAAGCCTTCTAATGAAGCTGTAAAGTCTGCATCATAAAATGTACCTCAAAGATAAACTTGTTTCCCCAAGGACATGGTATCTGGATGACACAAGAGCACAGACTCCACATAGCTAAGAACCGTATGTTTATTTGCAAATAGACTTATTTTCCACATTGGAGGCCAATTTCTTGTCTCTTCACTCTCTGCTAACACAGGGAAGACTCATTTACAGATCCTACAAACACTTGCTAGACACAGGCTGTGGGTGCCTGCCAATTAAATTGGTGATATTCCAGTCACTGCTGCTGGTGAGACTGTGACCAAAGAGGGTGGACAACAGCTCACAGCAAACTCAGTGATGAAACAGCCGGAGGTTGGTGTGAATCAGGGTTATCCCCAGCTCATTGCAAGCCTCGATCACAACATCATCTGCAGCTGAGCCGGATGGGGCAGCGATGAACTGTACTCCACTCTGAACAAACACAGAGAAGTGGAAGGATTAGAACATGGAAAACCAAAATTCCCCTGAAAAGGAGCTGGCAGGCCCAGTCCTTCATTTGAATCCCTAGATACTAATCAATAAACAAACAAAAGCTTCCATTGCCCAAAGCCATTCACAGGGGAGTTCCTTGTGTGAGCAAATCAGCTCAACACAGCTCAGAAGGAAGAATAAAACAGTTCCTCTGGAAGCAATAGGCCTAGTCTTGTTACTCTTGCATGGTTTAATCAACTGTAATCCTCTATTCATCCCAAATCAACAAACTGAGCAATGACTGGATAATTACTATCCACATGAGACCAGTAACCATGAGAAGCATCCTTCCCAAAATGCACTACTCCAGCTAACAGTGCAGAGCAGGCATTGCTCAGCAGTCCACACAAACTTAAACCAGAAAGCCCAGGCTGTGCAGGCATTTCCTTGCAGTCACCCTGCCACCACCTTACCCGCTTAGCTCTGTCAACATTATCCCTGAAGGGGAAGAAGGCATCGGAGCTCAGCGAGACAGCACTCAGCTTGGCAATCCATTGCTTCTTCTCCACTTCTGTTAACTGTGCAGGCATCTCTTCAAACAGTGCCTGCCATTTCACCAGGTCTTCGCCCTGGGAGAGCAAAAAGCCAGCTCAGTCACAAAGCATAGGGCTCCCAGCAGTCCCTAGCCAGGATGAGCAGTGGCATCCCTCTGACATCCTGCTCAGCAGGGCTTCCTGCTCACACAGATCTGCTGCTGGGAATGTCACACCCAGGGGGTTAAAATCCCAAGTAGTGGTGGGGACATATTACTAACATCAGCTCTTTTTGCATCTGTTTAACTCCTTCCCTCCCCCCTCCTCATCCCAGGGTTTGAGGGATTTTTCCTCTTTTCTCTTTAATTCCAAGATGCTCTGCTTGGCCTATCTGCAGAATACTGTGTAATTGCAGCATACACAAATGAGATATGGTAGATGACTTAACACACGACAAACAGCAGCCTGGTTTATGATTCACCTTCTGAACAGCAGTTCTTAACCACTTATTGATGAATCACCAGGTGCCCAATCCAGCTCTTGGCTTTCAATACTTAAAAAGGACATGCTATTTTCTTGTCTCACTATTGCTTGTAACAGGGAGGTCAGAGAGATTCTGAAATCCCAGAAATACCATACAAGCAAACAGCAGCATGTGAGAAGGTATCATTGACATTAACCATAGCTTTAACCTTCCCTTACTGCTGGGGGAATTATCTCATGAAACCACGCTGCACACCAAAGGTTCCAGCACCTGGAGTAGTGGGTGCAGTACCACAGGGCCACTTGCCACCAGGCCATTGGGGATGTCACCATCCTGGGCCCCGGCCACTTGATCTCTGGGATCATTTGTTACTCACACCCACAAAACTCAAGGCAGTACTACATAAAGACAAGGAAGCTAGAATCTCCAGGGAAACCCCTCAGCCAGCCCTTACCTCACCAATTGTCCCAGTGACATACTGATCAATGGCATTGGAGACCTCTGCTCTCTTCACACCCACTTTGAACTTCATGGAGAGCACCCGTGGGTGATGCCGCAGCCACCAGTTGTTTGCCTTGTCCCCAGCAAGCCGTGTGCAGTGGATCCGGGACTGCTGACCAGCTCCGATGCCTATGACCTGCAGCAGAGAGGGACAAAGCAGTCACACCTTGCTGCACAGGGGCACAGTCACAGCTGCAGCTCCAGCCAAGCAATTAGGAAAGGCCTCCCACAAATCAGCTGCTCCTCACTGAAGCAAAGCAGGAATGAGGGTAATCTGGGAGGAAAACCAGGAAAATGCCTGCATCCCCTCTGCTGCAAAGCAGTGACAGGGTCAGATCTCTATACTCTCAGCTGAGCTGAAAGCCACCACATTCTTTCATCCTTCTAAACAACACAGCCCCAGCCATCAGAGTCAAACTTTCACTTCAAGAGAGAGATACAATTACAGCTTTTGTTTCAAGCAAAACAAAACTCTGATGGCTGCAGAAACAAATGTTACTGCAAAGAAAAACCATAGGGTGCCTACCTGTTCTTTAAAAGGGCACTTCAGTTTGAGGATCGAAGTCTGAGCCCAGGACACCTAAACACCACCATCTCTTCTTATGGGCCAGGCATACACAGCTTGAAGAGATCAGCTGTGGTATGTAGTGGATTAGAGGGCAGTTTGTCTGTCCATAAGAGACTAAACCCACTGCTCAGTCAGCGAGGCTGGTCAGTAGAACCATTGCATCGCATGAATTGTCAAAGCCCTGGAGCTACCAACACATTTCCTACTCTGCCATCTGCCCGAGAGCTCAGGGCTTTTAAAATAGCTGCTGCTAACCTTATTTAATGGCACTTACATTTGATATCAGACCCAGTGCTTCCGGAAGCTAAATACAAATGGTGATTTTTTTCTTTCCTCCCAGAAGGTGCTATGAAAATATGACATTTGCTTAGTTTCCATTTGCTTTTAGGAGACTGCTTTCTTAAAAGCTCTCGGGCACATTCAACCTCTGTCATTTTTTCAGGTACCCTACAGGTTAAAGCACACAGAAACTCTTGGGAATCCAGTGGTCATGTCACTGCAAGCCATCTGTCACAGTTCAATGCAAACAAGCTCTTGCATCCCTCCAGAGACAAAGGCACATCTTAGGTGCTGACACTGAGTGTGGCTGGAGACACCTTGGGTATGGACACTGGCAGAACAACCCCTACAGACGTGGTCTGCCTGCACTCACAACTGGCAAGTCCAAGGGATTGAGCTGAGGTCTCTTGGGCTCCAGACTGCCTGCTGTCCCTCAGCTTTGCCCCTGCCATGACTGTATGCCAGGCACACAAAGGCCATACCCTAGACTTGGCCACCACAGCTGTCAGGCTGTTAACTTTTCTCACAGCTTTCAGAGCTGTGAGTCCTGCTTTCCAAAGACAGCTCCCACCAATTCACACCAGGGATGTGACAGAAAACAAGTCTCTCCTGTAATTTCCTCCTGCTATGAAGCCATAGCTGAACTGTTCACCAGACTTTTTGCATGTGGATTGCTCCAGGGACACTGTGTTGAGGCTACTTAGCAGTTCTGGCCAATGCCTCAGAGTTTCCAGCTCAGACTGAAACAGATGGTAAAGCTATAAGTCAAAGGGTACCCTCAAAGAAATGAATCATTTGTCTTCTCATTCATCAAGACAGTGACTTCACCTCTTACTGGAACTGTAAAACATGCTGCTGGATACTAGTACCCTAAGGAGCAAATCAAAGACTTGGGCTGCCATCTAGCATCATTTGCTCAGCTATAACTGAAGTCATTGGTGCTTAACATACCCACAAGGACATTAGTATTATCATAAATACAAACTAGATGTAAAGTTTCCCATGGCTTAGTGACACCTTCACCTCTACAAACACTCCTGATGCTCAGCCTCTGCTCTCATGTCCAACTTGTTGAACCGTCAAACTCACAGGAGCCCCTGCATCTCACAGGATGCACACCAGCTGCATGTAGGTACATCATTTCTTCCACAGAGGTGTAGCCTCTCACCTTGGACAAAGGAGAGGGTTTAGAATTGCCATACACTGCACATCTTTAGGCATCACTCAGCCCTTTAAAGTGGGCCTAGCAAGCCAGGCTGGGCTAAGGCAGAAACATGTAGCTGGGGATACAGATGGTGAATGGTACTGGACAGGCTGCTGGTAGAAGGGACCAAAATGCCATGAAACATTCCTAAGTTTCACGTGACTTCATGTGCCAGAAGTGCAATGCCCCGTGCCAGAATGGTGCCTCATCTTCATCATGTACTTGCGAGCTGCGGCCTTGCACTCCTGTGATGGACTGGCTCATCTGCTGCAAGCCCTGCAGCCAGCAAGGGCAATGGTGCGGAGAAAGTGTTTCCAGGCCAGTGTGGCCCCAATCACACACAGCTCATCCATGGGCACACATCAGAGGTACAGCTCTCTCACCTGCCAGCACTCTCCTCAACCAGATTGTTCTCCTTTTCTCTCTGAGCTGCTCAAAATACATTTTAAAAAACCTTGTCAAAAGATGCTTAACAACTTTGCTCATGTTCAACAACTCCAGCATGGCAGGAACTTTGTATGTCAGTTGAACTGATGGATCCTGAAAACTCTTCATAGGCACCCCCAAATTCACAGAAATATTACTTGCACCACACAGAACTGACTTTGTAATGGCTTAAAGGGCATGAGAATATAAAAGCTGCTTCTCTGTGCCTCCTTCTGATAAACCCGCATTGTCCTAGAAGGAAGCTCACAGCTACAGCCTAGGAGAATAAGATGCTTTTCACTGGAAAATGCTGATTCAGAGGAAGTGAAATCCTTTTTCATAGAAAAGGTGTTCTGATGCAACACAGCATGCTGGGGAACATTTCCTCAGTGTAGTCTGGAATTTCTAGTTTAGATAGGAGAAATCAGAAGTCTGAGCTTCTGCTCAATGCAAACCATAGACCTGCATCTGAATCTCTCCTCCCAATGTCTGAATGTACCTGTTGTCTGCCTTTTTGATATCACGGGAAGTGAAAATCTCCCTCCCTTCCTCAGATGTTGACTTTCTACCATGCAAAACCATCGCTGAAACCTCAAAATCCCTCACAAAGGAATCATTCCCCTTCTATTTTCTACACAAAAATTAACTGTGTTTTTTTCAGACTGTCCTGGGAATCAAGAAGTGCTTAAGCAGGGCCTAGTAAGTGTGAGGAGTAGCAGGAAATGGGAATACAGGCTGAGGAGAAAAATGACTTTGTAAAGAAAAGCTTGGGTGAAAACTGAAAACGACTTGAGCAAAACACTTTGCTCACAGAAGAGCCAAACATGCCCCATAGCTGGAATACTGTGCAAAAGCAGACACAATGGATAATGCTCAAAGGATCATTGCAAAATGATCCAGATTGCCAGGGATTTACTCAAAAGATTTACCCTGAATGTGAAAATAAACACCCTAAGTACATTTTGCATTACAAAGATCAAATGAAGGATTTCACAACTGGGAAGTCAAAACAATGAGATTACTGACAACTGTCTGCACCACTGGTGGAAAACAGGAAGGTAAATTAACAGGTTTGTTTAATCCTACTCTGCAGAGAACACAGAAAAGAAGAATTCTCAATTGCTACTTTGAAACCTGATTATATCATTAGAGAAATGGTAAGTCAACATGCTACAGACTGGCTTTCAGGTGCTGAAAGTCAGACAAAACGTGCAATTAGTGGCTACTGGCTTCTTGCAAATTAAGTGCCACTCAAGTCCACAAATGCTTTCCTAGAACTTATTAACACCAGCATCAGCCCTTGCTGGAGCTGTCAATCCACTCAAAACCCAATAAAGCTGTCAAAAGCATTCTGGATGTGTGACACACAAGAGTTTTGCTTAGCAATGGGAATGCTGGGAGGCTGAAATAACCCTTGGAAAACCAAAAGTAGCAAAGCTGGACTTCTCAGGCTTGACTCATGTAACCCCAACAAAGTCAGATCTTGGAAAAGCTCTAAGTGTAACACTCTGGAAGTTACTTTCCATCCCTGGTGATCATGCTATTCGTTTACACCCAAATATTCCTGTACATGTCTTTTGCCTTGGTAAGTGATACAACCAGTAGTTAGTTCTGCGCAGCATTACCAACATGGATCTAAGCTAACCATTAGTAAAAGACTGGTTTTCCATGGACCTTCTTTCCTTCCCCATTTATACCTTAAGAACAGGGTTCTCAATACTTAACAGTCTCAGGAAGCTTTTGGAAATGTTAAAACCAGAAGGGAGCTCCCATCTGAGCTCCTCTTCACTACCTGTAGCATGTGCCACTGCTGTTTCTGCATTTGGACTCTAATGAGTCTCTTTGGGAAGATGTCAAGCATCAATTTGAAGACCCCAGTGCAGATTCACCATCTCCATGAGTAACTGATTGGAATGGCTGCTGACCTTTACTGGTAAAAAAGTCACTTGTTTCCTAGTGCAGCACACAGAGCTCTCATCTTGCCCTTCTCTGTCACACATACAGCAAACCAGGACAATGCACATGTGTACTTGATTAAAATGTATGCCTGCAAATATGCACATCACTGAAGCCCAACTAGTTAAATCCCTGGCTGCCACACTGTTTTTCACTCCTCCTTCATGCCTTCTCCCTTCCATATGGTACACACATTACTAAGCCCATTTCAGTAACATCTGCAGCACCACGT
Organism: Forpus xanthops; assembly: GCA_032466535.1. Classification (NCBI taxonomy): domain Eukaryota; kingdom Metazoa; phylum Chordata; class Aves; order Psittaciformes; family Psittacidae; genus Forpus; species Forpus xanthops. The sequence goes on along the minus strand of JASSUY010028398.1, from coordinate 25,923 downwards.
TCTGTCCAGACTTGCAAAAGCACTGGGGAAATTGCTGCTGGAATGAGGGAAGAGGAGCGGAGATAGTGACACCTTTGTTCAGGGGCTATGAGAACTGACACTCTTGAGTACAGAGAACCATTTAAAAGCAAGGGGAAAAAAATCCCAAATCTGAATAAAAGAAAAATGCCAGATCTCCAGAGACATGTTTATTTTCAAGAACCACACAACATATGACCCCAGGAAGAGATGTGAGACAGCACTGCAATGTTTCCAGGCTGTAACAACAACCTGACAGATGCAGATGAGTACCAATGTCAAAAGGACAGCACTGCAGCTCACTCACAGCCTGCACCTGAAGGGTACACTGTTTGATCCATTTCACTGATTTATGATGTACCAAAGCCTAAGATCAAAAACATTCTTTAGCTTGAATTTGGTACTTTTATAAAATAATGCAGGCCCATGGAAAAGTTCCTATGGAAAGCAGAGAACCAGCTAAAGAACGGCATTATGAGAACGGGCTGGTGGGCAAAAATACATTTTGTAATACATTTACAACAACTTTAGGACAACTGATTTATTAACTGATTTTAGGGTTTTTGTTTTTAAGATTCAAGAGCCTCAACTCAAATCTCGACTTGTATCTCAACTCACATTTTATGATGTCCTATAAATCCTTTTTACCATAAGTTTTTAAATGAGAGAGAAAAGATGTTTAATGCCCCAAAGGGGTAAAAAAAAAAACCATATCCCATCTTTCTTACATAAGAAGTGAAAAATCGAACTAAGGGCCAAACAGTGAGAACCTAGCTGTGAAAGCTGTAATTTCCTAAGGCTCTATATAGGCAACAACGTATGTACATGCCCTCAAAAAATCATATAAAAGGACAAAGTAGTTAAAAAGAAATGACTCAAGGCCAGAATTGCAGAAGCACATAAGAGCTTTTCCAACCCTACCCCTGAAAGAACCAGCCCAGACATTACCATAAATAAAGGACATCAAGGTTCTGAAGGAGCCTCTTGAGAAACAAATGTTTATGTACCATTCTGTATGGTGCTGTCTAGGCCAGTTCATCTGTACCTGTTTAAGAGCTTCCTGTATGCTAAATGATTTCAGAACTCAAGTCTGACAACAGCATTCTCTGACCAGCTTGGCTGTGCACGCATGCTCCAGAGAGCTGCCTGATTCAGTTACCTGCCCATCCTTGGCGTAGCAAACAGAGTTGGACTGGGTGTACTTAACAGCGATGCTGGCAACAATCAGGTCTCGGACAGCAGACTCAGGCAGCTGAAACAAAACACTGTTGTCAACAACTTTGACTAGTCATGTGTCAGTGATCTGCAAACCCCAAAGTCATCACAAGTACCTGTAGCATGGAGAGGGAAAACGAGGTAATTAAAAAGATCCTGTTTTGTTCAGTTTTTGTTTAGGTTAAAAACTTTAAATGATTGGTTCGCCAGCTGATCTCATAGCTCATAGGGATTAGTGATGGCTTTGGCAGTCCTGGGGTAATGGCTGATGATCTTAAAGGTCTTTTCCAGCCTAGCTGGTTCTATGATTCTATGACTCAATCTTACCAGGTCAAGAGGGCTCCATCACTGGTACTAAGCCTGCCAAGTCTTTTGTACTCACTCATTGACATCAGATGTGCTTAGAGGAAAAAAGCTAAGCACATGCTTAAGTACACACTAGATCACCACAAAACAACAGAGCTCAGAATCTGCAAGAAGCATTATTAAGTCTGTTCCATTACTAATTTACTAAGCTTATTTTTATTACCTTAATGTCTGAACTTGCTTCTGAGCCCAGGATTAATTACGTGCTCATTAACATCTGGGTTTTAATAACAAGATCAAAGACAAAGAAATAACTAATAACTTTCTGATGATGTGACCAGTATTAGCAAGGCCAGAGCTTACACAACACACTGTACTTGAAAGGAAGAACTAAACAGTGTTTCAGAATAAGATCACAAGAGATCCTTGGCATATGGCTGTCTCAATATAAGAAATCACACACAGTAGCTTCTTACTTATAAGAAATACAAATATTTTGCTAGTCAGAGATAAAAGGCAAGATTCAGCTCCCCTTATTTGTGCAAGGAATCAAACCAAAGACAAACTACTCTGATTTACACAAGTATATTTGGTCCAGAAATTTACTACACTGTCAAAACAATTTAAAAGCCAATTAAATCTCATTAAAATACTTTAAGAGCTCTTAAAACAAACCAGTGCTGACTTCCTCCACAAAAGCACACCAGCTCATTCCCCCAGGCTTTAAGCTCATTCATCTCCTGCCACTTACATTTTTGTTCTTTGTAACAATGTTCTTGAACAAGGACCTGTCGATGACTGCATTGTTCCTCTTCTGCATGAGGTGCAAGCCATAGAGGGTTCGAATCTCATTGTCGTCTGGCTCGTAATGGGGATCCATCTACAAGCCAAAGGGGAGGCCAATAAAATGCCCTTAGAGCAATTAAAAGCCTACATCCACTAACAGCTTCAGGTAAAAAGCATTATCTAAGGAATCACAAAAGTAGCGAACTGTTCAAGGAAAGCAATGTCAAATCTTCAGAGGTAATTAGAAGTAACTGGAGCAGCAAGGTCTCAACAGCACAAAGTGACATGTACAGGGTGAAGAGAGCTAATGCAGTAGAGAGGTTTATATACAAATGTTCACACTGCAAGCCATTAAATCTATGAATTCTTCTAGTCTGGCATAGAAAGGGGAAGAGATAGACACAAAGACAGAATTGCAGTCTTGCACAGGAAAGTAGAAACATTTTGAGTTCTTTCATGCATGCCTCAAGGTACAACTCCTAACCCCCTTTGACATTCAAGAGAAAAGAGATTGTGCTTATTTCCAGAGATGCACTTTCTTGAGGCACATATCTGAACAAGCATGCAGTAGTGTAAGGGGTAAAGTTAAACAGAAGTGCTACACACTGCATTCAGGTCTACCATGCATGGGCTTATTTATAATTTTGGTAGCCTCAGGTTACCAAGACATGAAGTAAACTGGATTAAGGCTATCACCTCTGAATGTGGTTTTCCTAATCTATTTACATTTGTTCTGACCAACTTTACTTAGCATCCCTCTGCAGACACACCCTGAAGATACAGGGTTAAACAGTACAACCTCATCCTTGCAAAGCTAATCAAATTCAGGAAGCAATCATCTGCCAAGACTACCTGTCATTTCATTCCTCCTTGCCTGAAGCTCCTGAGCCATCTTCTACAGCTCCCCTGGCAGTAACATTACAATTTCAGCTTCAGCTAAGCCTTGGATTTTCTTTTTGTAACACTATAGCAAAGTTCTCTGCTCATTTGTCTCTCAGAGTCAGGCAGACGCAGGATCTGTCTGGCTGTTCTGAGAGCATTCTGTAATCCATTAGTCATGTTCACCAAAAGTGGATGATTTTGAAGTCCCAACAATTACTGCAGGAACTACAAAGATAACCTGACATTGGACTTGACCACACTATAGTAATATCTCAACAAGCATCCTGGTTGCAGTATGTGAAGGTGCATCATCCCAGATCCAAACTCTCCCTGTGCTACTATCTTCATCACTGACTGCTGTGTAGACTGCCCTATAAATACCTCATGCCCAGACAAGACTTCCCCCAGTGATAAGACACACAACATCACTGAGACACTGTATCTTAGATACAAAGAATTTAAAGAGAAAACAAATTCAGGAGAAGTGAGAGGAGAGCTGGAAAAGAAAGCACAGAAATTCTATTTCTTTGCAGTACTCTTGCTGGTCATAGACTCAATTACTTTAAATATACATCACTTTGAAAGCCAACAAAAGCATTATAGTCATAGAAGGGAGTAATTTTATAATGACATGACTACAACACTGCTGGTGGAATTCCAGCTCATATAGGAATCCCCAAAGATCCAAAGGAAACACTTCCAGGTGCTGTAGAGGGACCTGGATCAGCCCCCCCCAGCTATTTGGACACTAACTTCTGTGAAAAGCAGGTACAGGGTTATAGTGGAGCAGGAATACAAACCTGAAGGACACAGTAACCACCATTCTTTTTTTTGGAAAGGATTTTGAGAGCTTCTTCCTCATAGCCAGGAGCTACCACACCATCAGATACCTGTAACACACAGATTTCAGCTTCCACGTGAAAACAATAGGGGCTAATACTGAAAGCTCCACATGCCATTTAAAGAAAAGCACTGAAGGCACACCTCCTGGGGTCCGTATGTACCATATATAACAAAGGCACCATTACAACTTTGGTTTCAGTCCTGGAAAGTGCAAATAGTGGACTGCTGCAAGCTCATGGCAGGAGTTACTGAAAAATAGCCACCATCACTTTAGGCAGAATGGAACAAATAACTAATATTCCTCTTTAGGGGAAAAAACCTCATGCACAACATCCCTACTTCTCAGCCCTAACAGTAAATATGGGTTAGAAAAATAGATCCTTATTTCAGCAGTGACATGTCTGATAAGACAAAAATACAGGCAGAAGAGCTGTTAACAGCCTTAAAACTGAGGAGAGTTCCATTCATCAGTTCCATGAAGTGATACATACCTTTCCTATTCTTATCCTACAATGTAGCTGAGGTTTTGCTCGTTTCTACGTAATAGTACCCCAAATATGTTTTCCTCACAATTCAGTCAAATGTGCTGTCATTCATTTGAAAAGAAGTCTCCAATGTCCAAGACAGCCCTTTTTCATTGTGACTTCCCCTCTCAGAAAACATTGTAAGCAATATATAATGGGATGAAGGTGTTTGGTAAAGCATTAGCTCCCATTTGTTTAATTTTGTATGTAAACTAAAGACTTGTGCAATGCAGTCAGCTATAGAGTTCATACTGAAGTCCACAAAGTAAAAACTGCAGCCTGGAAAGTGGCCAATCCCACACATAACTCATATCAACTGGCAGGTAGCAATACACAGGCACATTCCTACCTAGGCCAAGAGGCTGGCCATCAGCTCTCCAGTCCTATTGTTCTACTTACAGCCCTTTTCAACCAGACAGACACTTGTGACAGAGTAATCAGGGCTCATTTCTGGAGGCCTACTCAGAAGCCAAGATTTCCAACCACCTCCTCAAAACCAGCATTTCAAGCACTGCTATTTCACAGGCTCTAGCACACAGACAGGTTTTAACTGGAAGGGAGAAAAATGCATCAAAAAAGTAGGCGTAAATTCCGCTCTCCGGATACAGACTTACACAAATGGACCAATAGTCTTGAATAAAACAGGTAAAATTCAAACAGAATGGCTGTTACAAACCAATGACTTCATCTAGTGCAATTCCTTTTACACTCAAAGGCTTTGGTGCTGTTCAACTAACCTCTCTGGAAATGATCTTGGCTGTAGCCACATCGCAGATGTCAGACAAGGCAATGAAGTCACCAAAAGAAGACATCCGGTCAGCACCTGAAAAATACAGTCTTCAGCAACTTAGCAAACTCTAGTATAACATAAAGAAAAGTCTTTGCTCCTACAATGCAGTCCATTGCCATAGAGCCAATAATTTAATCCTACAGCAAAACTTAGAGACCATGTAAGTGCAATAAGGATGAAAAATCCCACCTCAAACACATGCACCTTTCAATACTCCCACAGTTCAGAATTCTTTCTTTTCTACTGCCTTTGTCAAAGCTCTAACTCTGTAATGACTATCCCCATTCCCACAAACAGCAATGCTGTAGCCATAGCGGCAAGAGGACAAGTAGAGACAAGGGTCATGCAGACAGCTGGAAAAAGATGAAAGTTTTTAGATGCCTATGCTCTCATCTGGTTTCTCCTGTAAGAAACCAGAGCCAGAAAAATATCTAAAAGCTTTTTTAATAGACATTCTGTATATTTAATGACATAGCTAAGGTGAACTCAGCTCTCACCACAGATGCTCTGCTACTTAGCAAGGACAATTCTTCTGTTCCTGCCAGCCTAAAGGATTATTCTTCTATCAATCATGCAATGGTTTTCTGAGGGCAACATTCAAAGATAGTCTTTAAAGGGTGAAAAATGAACGCAAGCTGATGTGCCGCTTGTCAGATAAGTTTGCTTTGTTTTCTAGGAATGCTATGGAAAATGAGAGAATTAGCAAAGTATCTGAGCTGAGCAAGCTATTTTTATTTGCTTATTTGGGGGAGTGTGTGTGTACTCTGAAGAACAAAAGCATTAAAAACACCCACCAAACACCAGGCAGAAACATTTCTACTCCAAATAAGTACTCCTGAGCACCCTATCTGCAGTGGGAGGCTGAGTGTACTACCAGCACAGCTGTTTACCAAAATCCTTTTGCCAAAACCTCACAGATTTATACAAATGTGTGTGTATATATATATATTTAATTAAATAAATAAAATCTACACATCTTCTATATACATTAAGGAACAGAATCCAAAATGGTTTTGACCTCTTTGAAAGAATACATCTGCTCACTTGGAAAACAATGCTTTATAGACATTTAATTCAGCCAATAAGAACCTTTTGGAGAAAAAAAAAAACCTACAGAGGAACACAAAGCAAAGGGAAGAGTCTGCCATGTTGTTTAGATGCTGAGAATTCAGCTCAGCTCCTTGTACACACTAGTTTATTCCTGGACTTCTCACCTCTGCTTCGTGCATAGGCAGATGCCAAGGGTGTTAAAGTCTTGTGGAAGTCGTGCACCATGCAGACTTGCGCCTCCTCTTCACTGAGAGGTATTCCAACAGCAGCACCTAGTGGGAAATACAAGCCAGGGCACTCAATCCTGGGACAGCCCGGCTACAACACTGACAGGGCCTGACAGAAGCTGGAGACTATTCAAAGAGAAAAGCATGGCAACATCGAGCCACCCTACCTGCAGGACTGACATGTTTGAAGGAGGCTGCAGCAGGAATACCTAATGCCAGCTTGAGTTCCTTTACCAGCTGCCAGGCATTGAGAGCATCACACAGGTTGATAAACCCTGGAGAGCCATTCACCACTGCAAGCACAGCACACAAATAGATGCATTAAAGTGGACAGACTCCTCTCCCCAGAGTCTGGAGAGCAAGCACAGAAGCGATTCCTCCCGCCAAGAACCAAAATTGCTATGAATTGTTCTTGTTAAACTGGCTCCTCAGCAACTGGTTAACCCTGAAAAGCCTCAGCGTCTTGTAACAAATGCACAGGCTTGAGACTGGGGACAAATGTATGCAAATACAATTCTCTTCCCTAACTGAAGCTGTTGATATGATCTTGGAGCAAGACACACACTGTCCCTATGCACATCCATTCTTGTGAAAGGGGAACAAAGAGAGAACATCCCCCCTTATGTTCTTTGAGTTCTTCAACTGCGAGCCATTTGGAAAAAGAGCTATCCCTTCCTGAAGAAGTCTACCAGAGCTTGAATTTTTCTCTCCAAAACAGGGGTATCACTTAATGCAACAATGCTGTTATGGGTGGCACACACTGCAAAATAGCAGATACACACTAGACATGTCCCAAACTCTAGCGAGTGAGACTTGTATCCCTTCCCTCTGCCGTCACCAGCAGAAGCAGCAGCTTAAAACACCAAGGTAAAAAAACTCTCCTCAAAACCATCAAATAAATAAATAAATGAAAGAACAAACCCCATACAAGCCTAGAGAAAACAGTCTGGTTTCTAGTCAGAGTAAATGGTGGCAAAAAAAATTAGGAAGACAACTAAATGAGAAAAAACAGGAAGTAGCAAAGCATCTTAAAAGGATGAGGTTTTCCTTCACAAAATCTGAATCTGGTATCAAGCAGAAAGTTCATCATGTAAATCTGTTCCAAGTGTCTTCAGTGTGGACACACCATCCTACACCAACAGGGAATGCAGAGCTACAGCAAGTCTTGCAGTAGATAGTCTTTTCTGTCTTGCACAGCTCCATCTTTCCATTGCAAAGCTAGTGCCACTCAGTAACAAAGTAGTCATTAAGGCACTGCTTGCCTTCCTTTGGACTAAAGTACAAGGCGATATTTCAGTTTTAAAGAAAAAGAGCAGACATGCCCAAGCACCTCCTTTCATAGCTATCCCAGAGCTCAATTTTGGCCAGCACGGCCTAGGCCTCACCTGTCATGGGAAGATTGGATCTTGTCGTGTAGAGCTGCGCAGGGCTCTGGTGAGGATTCATACCATACCTCAGAGGCAGCTGGGACACCCCTTTGCTGTACTCCTTCCTAAAGTAGTCAGAGATGGCTGCATCATATTGAGCAGTGTGGGTGAAAGCCTGGGAACAGAATGGGGGACACTTGTCAACTTAAAAGCATCAACTTACAAAGGATTTGGTATTTAAAGGCAATTGAGTCTGGCTTAGCCCTTCACTGAAAGCAAATACAATAAACCTTGAGTGCAAGGTGACGCCTGGTCTCCATGGAAGTGTCTTTGTCCCTTGATGTTGCCATCTCTTTTGCCACTGCAGAATAGTCTGCTGGGTCACACACAACTGTCACACGAGCATGGTTCTTGGCAGCTGCCCGCAGCAAGGCGACTCCTCCTGCAAGAGAAGAATGGAGACATGAAGCACTTCCCTTCTGGACACGGCAACAGGAGCCACATCTGAGGCCAAAAAAGGACATGCACCAATGGATCTTCTGTGCCTGATGAACGTGCCTCCCTCCCTCCAGCAAGAAGGGACGGCAATAGCACTCTTCAAAATGAAGAAGGCTGGTGAGTTTGACTCTGTCCACTGGTAGCTGGGGCCTTTGGAGACACAGGCAGAGCTGCAGCTGAAGACACAGAGGAAGGAAACAGGTCCCAGACTGCACTGAGCAGCTGTGGCAAGCATGTCTTCAAGTAGCACATCCACATCCTAAGGAGGATGGCTCATCTCCATTTACCATTTAAGCACCATCCTCTGCAACACTGGGCTGAGGAGGGCTCTATAGTAAGATTTGATTCTATGCTGCCAAGTAACAGAGGTTCCCAAAGCTCTCTGCAAATATTAACAACTCCTGCCCAGGTCCTCTGTGTAAAATAAAAAGCCATACTTCCCCCTTAAATGTGACTCTGCACAACTATTACAACAGTTTAAATCATACGAGATACTAGGCTGTTGCAAAGAAAAAGTAGAAGCTGGCACTGCTACATATTACTCCATAAAATATTTAATAGAGAGCTCTGCTGGGCATCATTTGGACTAAACTACTGCAAGAAAATTCAATCTCAATTCAACCTCATAGTACAGAAGCGTGCCTGTACTGTTGACAAGCTGCCAAATAGAGCTGCTGCACTAAAGGAACAGCAAACTTTACAGGTTAATTACTAGCAGAAAGATCAAAACTGATGATGATACAGGTGTCCACACTTCCAAACTCAGGTCCCAGCTACTCCCCCATATATGCAGACCAACCCCTTTCCTTCTAACAGCTTCCTGCAGTGAAGTTCTCAGGAATCCCCAAACCTCTTTCAGTGGTTCAGCTTTTCCTCTCCAAAGTGCATGGTTTTCATTTTTATTACACTGCCAGATGCTGCAAAAGAGGTATAATCTGCTCACTGTGTTTAGTAGGAAGCATGCTCCACCTGGCCTTTCCTAGCACAGCCTTCTACAATACATCAGGCTGCTTCTTCTGGGCATGCATGACTTGTCCACCTATGTAGCATGGCTTGCAAGCCTGTGCAGCAGCCACTTGCCACTTTAACTGCATGTCTGCTTAAAAGCTATGAGGTTTACCCAACTATGCTTTCCGTCTGCCCCCTGCAACTCCTGAGCAGCTTAGCAGACTTCCTTTATGGGTGTGCAAGGCTACCAAACAAAAAAGAAACAACAGAGACCACTTAAAGAAACCAGAACATTGGGTCTGCCTGGAGAATAGATTTGTTCTTGCTTTAACTTACCAATATCAATCTTTTCCACTGCCTCTTGCACAGTTACATTTGGAGAAGATACGGTCTTCACAAAGGGGTAAAGGTTACACACTACAACTCTGAGAATTGAGAGAAAAAGTAGGGTTACTCAATAAGACATAAAAATTGCAAATAGGGCTTGGCAAGCACAAGCTACCATAGCGTGTTTATGTCTTGTTTCTCTCTTAGATCAGGGACCAGCATAAAATACTGCAGCCAAGGCTTCTTTCTCCAAAAGACTTAAGAGACAGCAGTGTTCAGCCAAAGGCTGTGATGGTCCAGTGCATTATGAAATTTGTCCAAACCATGTGCATTAAACAATACTACAGCAGATAGAACCACAATCTACAGAAGTTACTTTAAAAGAAGAGTTTCTTTAAACACTTGGGCCTGCATTTAAACGTTTAGTAACTTCGGTGCACAACTTGAGCCACTTCAAAGTAGGCTCTCAGCAGTCCTGAAAATAGGCAACCACCAACTGTTGTAAGACAGTGAGCACCCAGGGCAAGGTCCATTGCAAACAAAGTACAATCAATCTCATTTTCTACAACTTTTCCTAGGGTAGATGACCTATGTATCACCTTGTGGACTTTTAAAATACCAACAGCATATGAAGGCTGAATGCACAGCCTGGATCTCATAAAACCTCTGGAGCACATGAAAGCAAGGGGGAGAACTAACTTTCCCCTCTCAAGACTGGACCCTGCTGGAATTAGTTTTTTCATCTGATCTGGAACAAGCTGCAGTCTATTCCATTTCTGGAATAGACTTCATGCTTTCGCATGAAGCAATAACTTGCCCTGACCCATCCTACCAGCGTCACATGAACTGCACTGAATGGAGGTCCCTTTTTTGACCTTCACAAACAACGTTTTTCATCCAAGTGAATTAGTTAACCCTCCTGATCTGAATATATAAAGGTTCTGAACTCCAATGAGTGCCCAGTATTGGCAGCAAACTGCTGTGATTCATACACTTGTGTCCAACTTTTAATATTTCTTTCTTTCCACACTGTGTGATGAACTCAAGGGGTGAGCTTCCAATATGGTTTTCAGAACCCCCTATATCTCTAAGTTTTATACAGTGTTTTTTATGGTCTGCTCCCCCCAATTCATTCATGCTCCTGACCTGTTGTCAACCATCTGTGGACTTCAACACTGCTAATTCTTTTATCTGTAGAAATCAAGATAAACCAATACCAAGGTTTTCTACCTTGACTTGGGAATGTAAATTTTATGCAACCACGCATAAAACACTCTGGCTGAGCATCAGCTCTTTCTGCTTTATATAAGACAATCTAAATACAAATTGTTACTTCAGATGCAAGTGCAGTGTAAGTCACTTACTTATGTAAAGGCATGTTACTCCCCCTGGAATCCAGCAGAGGCTGATTTAATATGCAGCATACTCTGAAGAGCTACTGCTGCTGAGCCATCCTGTGGTTTTAAAATTCAGGTTTTCAAATTCAGCCTGGAAATCCATCTGAGGCATGTCAGCTTTTAAAAGTAATTTTAAAAGCAAAGATGCATTTTGGCCCCATCACCACAGTCAAACTATACCTCCCACCCTTTACCATGTCCATTCGGCTATTTGTTTCTAAACCAGGAGCTACCCAACGACAGAGTTTCTACTTAGATGTTGAAACCAGGTAGTTAAACATAGTCCTAAATTATATGTGAGTGTACAGAGTAAACAAATTCTCACAAAACCATAAGAAAACCTTTGGTACGTTAGTGCACAAACTGTTACTTCAGTTTCTCACTGCTGATCTCTTGCTCCCATGATGGCTCTTGGAAAGTAAGCTTTCTGTTATCTGTGTTTTTTCTGTGTGTATAAATGCTGCATGTTCCTGGCTGCCTTTTCCTGTCTACTCTTCATTTACATGTTGAAACTCAGCAAACATGCAAATATCAAAGGGTATATTTACTAAGCAAGTATTTCAAAACCAGGAATTGTCATGCATCCAGAACCAAGGTTGACAGGAGACGCATCAGCTCCAAAAGTACTGAAATCAACCACGCAAGAAGTGTAATATGGTCCAACATCGACTAAATGTAGTGTCAGCATTCCCAGATAACCAGAAGAAATTAAAATCTCTCTTCCCTGTGGAAACCAGAATGTAACTTTCTTGGTTTAGTTTTATCTTACTACAAGTGTTGAAAGCCATAAAAATTATCAGAGGGCTGGAGCACCTCTGCCCTGGAGACAGGCTGAGAGGGCTGGGCTTGTTCAGCCTGGAAAAAGAAGGCTCTGGGGAGACTTCAGAGAAGCTTCCAGCACCTAAAGGGGCTGACAAGAAATCTGGGAGAAGGGCTTTTGACAAGGGTTTGTAGGGACAGAAAAAGGGGGAATGGTTTTAAGCTGAAAGAGGGTATATTTAGATTAGCTATTAGGAAGAAATTCTTTCCTATGAGGGTGGTGAGACACTGTTACAGGTTGCCCAGGGAAGGTGCCCCCAACCCCTGGCAGTGTTCAAGGCCAGGTTGGACGGGGTTTGGAGTAACCTGGTCTAGTTGAAGGTGTCCCTGTTTTGGCAGGGGGTTGGAATCGGATGAACTTAAAGGTCCCTTCCAATCCAAACCAGTCTGCATCTTCTGACAGGAAAAGGAAGGAGACTACAGATCTTCTGGTGTGTAGATATTACAATCCCTTCTGCTCCCTTTCAGTGGCACTGACTAGTGCCCAGTGCTCATTTCTGATTACTAATTGATTGCATGATGTCCCCTAATATTTACCTTACAAAGCTGAAATCCTGTTTGTTCATATCAGCATTATCTTCTGGAATATTGCGAGCCAAGATGCCTAGTTACAAAAAAAAAAAAAAATATCTTAATTGAAAAATAATTAAATCATCATAATTTATTTAATTCAATATCTTCCTTGAGACTGCACTTTTCCTCAGAGATTTTCTATCATAAATTTTCTGATTCTAGTTCAGACAACAGTCCTCACCCCCCACATCCATCCAAGAAAGGACACGGGGTAAAACCAAACTGCCTAAGAAATAAGGAATATTATAGCATGCAGAAATCACTAAGTAAAGATCATGCTGTCACGTTCCTTATGCTGCACACCAGATTCATCGACCCATGGAGCTCTCTGCCCAAACAGCTCTGAAATTGACTCTGCAAAGAATGTGCAAAGGCATTTACAGAGAAGCCCTGTTACTTAGCCCTGGAGAGGAAAAGCCCTGCTAACTGCACAGATGCCAGCACAGCAACAGAGGAAGTAATTCAGCCACTGTGCACTTCACCCCATGCTTTTCACCTCTCCTTCTGCCCTTAGAGCAAATCTGTTCTCATTATTCCACGTAGACCTTCAAAAAATGAAGACATCTGTCAGCCCCTTCTTCCCACCCTCAATTCTCTTTTAGACTAAAGGAGATTTGCAGCAACATACCAGCATGGACTGCAGGATGAAGGGTTTTCACACGTCCACCTAACATCTCAGGGAACCCTGTCAGGTCTGAAACATCTCTGCTCAATAAGAAAACACAGCATGATAATACATGTGCCATATTACTTTATCTATAGGCTGAATACTTATTATTTCCATTGGAACGGTAATCTAGATCTACTGGCAATGTTGGTTTTACTGGAAGGAGATTTAAGAGCTGGAAGTTTTGAAGGCTGTAAGGAGGTGAAATATACCTAGGTTTTTTTTCGTATCTGTAAAAAAAAAGATAAATTACCAGCTTTCCATCGATGACAAGAGGAGTTTGGAGAGAAAACAAATGCATGATTCCTCTAAACTTCAGTATTTTGTATCTTGTTAAGAACACAACATATGGAAGGTGTATTCCTAACCTGCTAGGAAACACCTGTGCTGAGCGACAGGCTATGACGCATCCTTGTTGTGGAAGGCTGGGAAATAGTTCTGAGATGAGGCATTAAAACACATCTGATTGTTTTTATTATGGCTGGCATCTGTCAACTAGTCTGCAAAATATTTCTAGGTATAGAAGGATTAGAGGAAAAAGCCAAAACGTTGGTTTAATGCTGTCTCACTTTACACAAATGTTGATCTTGTGCAAAAGCTATATCTGACAGAAAACAAAAAGGACGTAGCTTTCTAAGTGACCCAAACAAAAAAATTGCATGGGTTTCACTACACACACACCCCCAAGCCAAAGGGGCAACAACTGCTTTTCCCATGAATGGAAATAAAGTTAATGGGTCACACTAAACTAGGCAGTAAAGTTCTTTCTCAGACACTGAAACACCCAAGATAAGCAAATCCAAACTCAACATGGTTTACAGAGAGAATTAGAAGATCCAATACATCAGCACTCTTCTTTCCAGCTTAGCCAAAACATGAAAGTTTCACCGCTGCCCGTGACTGCTTATGATGGTAAAGGAACAACAAACTGGAAAGGGAAGGGCAAATGTGACCATTCTTTGCTTCAGGCTTCATGGATAGAAGTTGGAGAGATGTGATCAAGGTTGGCTGGAGCTATTCAATCACAGCATGGAAGAAACTAGTAGAAACTTCCCCAGAATCATGGGCCAAAACATGCCCTTTCTGAAACAATGGGTGCACAACACTTGAAGGCTCTACCTGAAAAGTAGACCATGGTGTGAGGAAAATTACATGTAACAAGTCATGATTTTGTAACAAATGTTGAAGCTCAAGTGAGGTTCAACATATTCCTGACACACATCAGTCCTATGCAAGGACCAAGACCAGCAGGCCCTGAAGAGCAGCATTAGGGGCAGATTATGGATGTCAAGAGAACTGATTGTCTAATGGGGAAAAAAGCCAGCAAGGCATCATCTCCCAACAGCTCTCTGTGTGCTGTCCTGCACAGTAACACTCTCAACCAACCGCTGGTCAAAGCAGTTCTGAAGTCTGCTTTAGAAAAGGTTTTTCAGGTGGTGGTGGTGGGTGTTAAGGGAAGACTTGTTGTCAGAGCAGTTTTCCTTTCAAATAGAGAAAACATAAGCAAGCTCAGGACCCAAATGAGCATATTTAGTGGAGATGTGTAGGAAGATGACTGTACCTGACAGGCAAGCCAGCATCTCTCAGGGATTTGGCTGTTCCTCCAGATGCGATCAAACCCAGGCCAAGAGCACTCAGACTCTTTGCAAACTCCACCAGGCTGGTCTTATCAGAGACACTGAGCAAAGCTAACAGGTGGAAAAGGCACAAATATGGTGGGTTTAAAAGTGGAGCAGAGAACGAAAACAACAGTATTGAGAGTCAGAAGTCCTGTAACATGGGAATCTTCTCCGATGTGAGGTGAGTGGGAATACGGAGCTGCCCTCCATTCCTCACACACGACAGCGGAGGGGCTCCTACGGAGCCGAGGCGCCGGCGGGGCAGGCAGCACAGCCTCGCCCGCACCCTGCCGCAAGGCACAAGAGGGGAAGCCGGTCCCTCACCGCCGGTCCCAGCCCCGTCCCCTCCTCACACAGCGGCGGCGACCAACCAGCTCGGATCCAAGACGACATATAACCACCCAAAAGGGAAAGGAGCGGCCCCGCAGCCCCTCAAGGCACAGGAACTGCCCCGTTAGCAGCGGCACCCGGCCGCCCCTCGCCTTCCGGGGCCATCCCGGTTAGTTAACCGGGGGATTACGCCTCGGCCGGGCAGGAAGGCAATTTCCCCTCATCCCCAACCCTCCCCTGCTGCTCCAAGTGCCGCGGGCGGGCACTCGCCCTTAACCCGGGGGCAACCAAGGCCTCGCCGGCCCCGCGTTACCGAGCTGCTGTCGGGCAGCCATGGCGCCGTCGGTGGGTGCGCGCTGGCGGCGGACAGAAGAACCGACGGCGGTGATCCGGTGGGATTTGGGCTCCCGGTGCACCGGGAGGAGGGATCAGTGGGGAGGTGGTCCCGGATGGGGCGGGGAGTGGAGGGGAGGCGGTGGCTGTGATGGTAAGGGGGTGTGGGTGCGTTGTGGTGTGACAGGGTAGGCCGTGGGTGCCCCTTGTGTGCCTTGGGCCTGTGGGAAAGGAAAGAGCGGGAGACGGAGCTGTGGTGAGGAGGGGAGCCCGCCATGGCGGGGAACGCTGGAGGGAACCCTGCCGTGACCGTGCCCCTGTGGGGACAGGGTGCGAGCTGCAAGAGCGGTACAAGCATCTTCAGGTCATGGTACAAGCTCTTCCTGGGGCCTCTAAAGCAACAGAAAGCCCAGCTTACTCCGCGAGTGAAAAATGAGGGGTAGGTGAGGCAATGCCTCACTGCAGTAAGGATGGTTTTACACAGGAATCCTTCCTGGAATTTCATCTGTGGGAAATGCACTTGGAGAGTTTACAACGTACTGACAAGCAGAGATAAAGAGAAAACACTTGTTTACCAAGACCGAGATAAAAAATTAAGCTTGCAAATAGTAAAAGGGTGTTTCTCATCCCTTTACTTTTTATTTTCCTATGTCAATGGAATTAATGGGAGGAGCTTTTGTCCCCCACAGGCCTCCGATTTTTCTGGAACTCTTTGCAAGAGTTTCTTCTTGTTTTCATTTTAGCTTGTGGTTGGCAGGTAGTGCTGATAGAACATGTTGGGTGTAACACTGATGGTTAAAATCTCTGCTGTGCCACTCTACTCCCCAACAGGGTTAAGCTGCAGCAGTGGGACAGCAGCAACCCGTGCTGCTTCACAGGTAGAGAGCTCTGGAGTTAATTTGAAACACAACTCCTGCCCTTCACAAGGTGCCCAGAGAAGCTGTGGGTGCCCCATCCCTGGCAGTGTTCAAGGCCAGGTTGGACACAGGGGCTTGGAGCACCCTGCTCTAGTGGAAGGTGTCCCTGCCCATGGCAGGGGTTGGAACTGGATTAACTCTAAAGTCCATTCCAATTCAAACCATTCCATGGTTGGTTCACTGTGCCAGTGTTTGCATAAGGCTTCTCCATGCTTGTCCTGTCACTTCAGCAGCCTGCCATTCCCAGCCAGTAGCATTGCACAGTGAAACAGCAAACATTTTGCAGGTGTCAGGTCCAGCTGGCTGGGACCTGGTTGCCTTTGTGTAACGTGTAACATGTCAGGGATGTGCATCTGGAGTAGTGGGGCCTGGTATATGGGGTTTAATCAGGTCCTTAAGCAATAGAACCAGCATGGGCAGACCCCTAAGACATCCCCATATACATCTTTCATGGTTTTCATTGTGTAGGTACTCACAGCACACTTGAAGCTTCCTGAGCAGGCAGACTGCATTAGGCTCTCCGCTTTCATTTAAAAAAAGAATATATGCATGAAAGTTTCTAGATCTTGTAGACAAGAAGCTGGGAAGTGCAAAACAAGTGCAACCGCAAGGCCCAGAAACTTGGCTGCTTTGATTTGTGAATCTCTGTGGGCTTGGGCAGTATTGTCTGTGTAAGAAAGAGTCAAGCAAGAAATACTAAACACACTGAATAAAGCCAGTATATGTATTACTCTTAGTAGCAGCTGCTGACAAGCCGTAATAAATTACTGTGCAGAAGTGTGGCTGGGGCCAGATGAAAATATACTGTTAAGTGGTACATGAGCACTATCATTATGAAAATACACACCTTTGAGAGAATAAAAGTTGTACAAAGAGTACTGGTCTGTGCAGCTAAGGTGGGCTTTGGGGATGATTAATGTATGTGAAAATGAAAAATTCAACTGAGCTCTGCATATTTATCCAGTGTTGGAGTGTATTCTGGTGCCTACAGATGAGGAACAGCTTTTGGGAAGCAGAGTGTTTTGTGCTACTGCAGGAGGCGCATGTGAGTGGATGGCCCTCAGCCTGTGAAGAGAACAGGGCTGCTGGTGCTTTTGGACAGCCAGAGGAACATTATCAGCACAAATGGTGGCATTTTCTTTTTTGGCTCATCCAGCAGTTTGCTGTCCCTTGGCACATGAGACAAGGTTTCTGTTTGCACAGGGGCTTGCGTGACAGGAGGTGGTTTGGGTTTACCCTGTGTCCTCTCTTGGATTGATGATCAAGAAGGGGCCTAGAGGGGCGTGTGGGTTTGGATCTGATAGATAGCTCCTAGCTTTGGGATGGCTACACAGGGAAAGCAAACAGTCTGCCTCCTCAATCGTTTAGTTTTGCTTTATAGAGCTTAACTAATTAACTGGTTTTGGTGATGTTTAGAGGATGTTCAAACATCCTGTGCTCTGCTCATGTGCCATCATTTATTCAGTACGAATGAGGTCTCACTGAAGGTTTTATCCTGGTGTTTCAAAGCATTGCAGAAGCTCATCTTGAGCCAAGAATGCAGCAATATCATATTGGAAATAATGGGAAGAGGTAAATACTGGAATTACCAAAATCACATTGAGGTTATTGCTAAATCGTACTAGGGGCCTACATCCAAGAAAGAAAAATCAGGCTTAATTAGCAATGTACTCTGCTGTGTTAATAAGTAAAAGTAAAAAGTAAAAAGAAGCTGAATAGAGACATTGTCATGGATTCAGCAGCAGCGGTCATTTTTCTCTCTTTCGTAGTAGCTGGGGCAATGCTGTGTGTTTGGTTTTCAGCTTGGGGACAGTGCTGATAGCACCGGTGTTTATAGTTATGGCTTGGAGTGTTTAGGCTGGCCAAGGACTTTCTGAGTTTCATGCTCTGCTAGGGAGGAGGGGAAGCTGGGAGGAAGCCGGGAGGAAGCAGAGACAGGGCACCTGACCCAAACTGACCAAAGAGTTATTCCATACAACAGCATGTCATGGCCAGAATGGAGAGATGGAGAGCAGAGACCCTTAAGGGGGCAGGAGTGCATTGTGTAGTCGAGCTTGTTATCAGGTGATGGGGGACACTGCTTGGTCAGGCTGAGTGGAAATTAGTTGGTGAGCTCTTGTATTCTTTCCTTGTATTTGCCTTGTCATTATTATTACTGGTGGTAGCAATAGTGATCTTAATTACTAAACTGTTCTTATCTCAACCTGTGGGAGTTGCATTCTTTCAATTCTCTTTCCCATTCCCCTGGGACTGGGGAAGAAAGAGGGGGAGTGAGAGTGCGACTGCGTGTGTTTGAGGGTCTTAAACCATGACAGACATACAGGAGGGATGACATTCCTGGTTTTGTTGTTGTTAGGACAATACCCTAGGTATCCTTCTCTTGAGACTGCATAAAGTAATGATCCTTTGTAGCTTGTCTCTGAGTCACTGCTGTAAGTCTGTTCTTTGTTAATTTTTTTTCCATGTAGCACATCAAGAGGAATGTAGAAAAAACAGGTTAATTTGGCTGTGTATTAATTTGTTAGGGTAAGAATCCAGCTAATCCTGCAGCTGCCTGGGGGCTGGCAGTGGGGGGCAGTGAATCAAGAAGACCCAGCCAAAATTTAGGAAATTAAAGTGGAAGTCCTTGGTAGGTCTGGTTTGGAGCGATCCTGGCTTCAGGAATGAGGGTCATAGGTGGTGAGTGTTCTAGCAGTGTTCTGATCTGGATCTGCTCTACTCCAGTAAATGTGTCTCATTGCTGATATTTAAATGGGAAGCAAGAAGGTGTAAGTGGAGACGATGTTACATTGACAAGAGGTGATGCTGTCACCTGCATTGTTCAGGATGCTGTTTGCCAGACACCAGGCCTCAATTTCTCAAGTCTTACAGAGTCCACAGTCTTGTAAGCACTTGTATATACCCCTATGCTCAGTATTATGGGATTACTTACTACAGAGTTGAATACTCCTGAAGAGGCATGCTCAAGCAGGCTTCAAATGCCCTGTCTCAAATGTTACACAACAATGGAGATGGGAGTGGAATTTAATACAGGCTATTTCTCAATGGTTAGTGTTATATTCAGTCTTCTGGTTTGTCTGCATTTTGTTTCCAGGGTTCATGGGAACTGCAGGCT
The DNA here is from genome assembly GCA_032466535.1 of Forpus xanthops. NCBI lineage: Eukaryota > Metazoa > Chordata > Aves > Psittaciformes > Psittacidae > Forpus > Forpus xanthops. The sequence continues at coordinate 6,372 of JASSUY010028398.1, read as the reverse complement.
GAAATCTTTTTGGTGCATTCCAGAAGAAAAAAGAGCCACTAAGTATTTCTCTGTTGAACCTTGTTTGATCATTACAGCACATTGCCCATGCCACTCGCCACCAGTTACCAAATGTCTGAGGTAGCCTCAGCAGGTGAGCTTACGAACAGGCTAGCCAGGAATATCCCACAATAACTGAGAGGCTCAAGAGCTCAGATGGATTTTGAGTTTCCTTCTCAGCCCTTATCAGCTTGGAGCAGCTTTTGTTTTACTGTTTTCCTTGGAGGTCCCATTTAAATCACATCCATGAGGCCGGCATTCTCTCTCTCAGCTGTACTTGTAAATCCATGGTCAGGGCCTGCATGGCTGCAGAGATGGTGACTGGCATCCTAGCTAAAGTTCAGAGACACCAAAGGGCTTTGCATATACAATTTGACATGGTGTTTGAAGTTTACATCCCCTGTTCAAGAACTAACATCAGTGGTCAGTTTTCCCAAACCTTTGATATCACTGTCTAATGCTTTTCCTGTAAAAGAAACCATTTCCTTGTAATAGAATAAATATTACAGATTTCAAGCTGAGTTATTCTCCTAATGCTGTGGATTATAAATGAAACCCAAAGATACATAAGCGGAGGAACAGTTTATTTTCTGAATGTTCCCATTCCTTTCCTCACAGAGGTGTGTTCCTATCCAAGCATAGAAAGGGTAATAATAATAGAAAGGAAAGAAATAGTTTATTCTGTTGTTGAATTGGTATCTACTCTACTGTATGAAACACCCATGCAGAATGAATCTGAGAGCATAAAACCCTGCATTGGTGGCAAGGCAGCAGCCTGTAATGTGTAAGCAAACAGGCAAAGTGGCGTTTCACAGGAAGACTGTGTGCCGTCAGAGCAGCCTCAGCTGAGCAGTGGTGGTGGTACAGGTTGCAGGTATAAGAAGAAGATGATATGTGAAGGGTGTGACCGAACAGGTCTGTTCCTAATTGCAAATACAAATTTTACAGTGAAAAAAATATCCTATCCACTTGGAGGTTCTGTATGTGCCTCCTTGAGCTGTTCATGTGAAAAGAAGAATTCCCATTAAAATAAAAAGAACCAAACCAAAACCAGGGGAAAAATATTTGGGATTCTCCCCTTCCCTTCCTTTCTCTCCCCTCTTGTAAAGAAATCACATTATCCTTAACTCATACCAGGCTGGCTTACTTTTGTCTAATCTGACCATTGAGATCACTACTCCTTTCCCAGTGGGGCTGAGTTTATAGTTGCCTCCCTTCTCTTTGGACATCTGCACTGGATTACCCAGTGTCCTTGGGTGAGCAGGAATGCTGCCAAGCAGTGAAGGGAAGCGGCCCCCACTAGAGTGCGCTAGGGCAGTTCAAATGGGGATGGTTTTCTTCCGGCACCACCATGGAACCATCGGAGGTGCCTATGCTCTGCGTGACAGAGGATGTGGAAGTCTATGTCGTACTTTGACAAGAACAGGAGTCCGTCTCAGGGTCCCATTAATGACCTCCTTTTGTCATTTGTGCATTTCAAAACTACCCCTAACAAACTTGCCCAACATCACACAAGATGTTCTGTCTCAGCCAGTTTTTGTATGGAGGCTCCTAGACCTTATCCTTTCTCTTCTATCCTCATTTGCTGCAGGTTTGCTTAGTTAGCCAGCTGGAACATAAATCCTTTCATGATATACTATCTAATACATAAGAAAGTCAGTGACGCAAATCTTGGCTTTGGATTCAATTTGCATGTTAATTCATTGTTGTTCCCCTGGTACTTGGAATTTGCTCTGACTGGATCTGGGAGATGAAGAAATGCTCCCTGGGTGGGGTGTTCTCCTGTCTCCTGAGCCTGGAGGGATAGGTGACATAGTTTTACTGTCCACCAGGCATCACCTGTTGTGCAGCGTGGGGGATCTGCAGCAAAAAGCAAAGCAAAAACAGAAAGCAAAGCAAAAAATACCATCAAGGAGGAGTTCTTAGTGCACAGTGCAAATAGAGTCTAGGCTGATTATAAAAAGTCGAGGAGCATCTGGAAATCAGTGAAGCCTAGCGAGAGATTGTGTGATAGATTAAGACACCTTCCGCTAGACCAGGTTGTTCCAAGCCACATCCAAAGTGGCCTTGAACACTGCCAGGGATGGGACAGCCACAGCTTCTCTGGGCACCCTGTGCCAGCGCCTCAGCACCCTCACAGGGAAGAACATCTGCCTAATATCTCAATCTCTCCTCTGACAGGTTAAAGTCATTCCCCTTGTCCTGTCCCTACAGGCCCTTGTCCAAAGCCCCTCTCCAGTTTTCTTGCTGGCACCTTTAGGCACTGAAAGCTGCTCTCAGGTGTCCCTGGAGTCTTCTCTTCTCCAGGCTGAACATGAGATGTTTTTATTCTAATAGGAGATGTTCTTATTTGCCACAAATAATCCATTATCAAATTTTGCTAACTTTACATATAGTCTGATTTTAATAACAACAACAGAAGGAAAGAGTGAAACATAACTTACTCCTTTCCTTTTTCCCTCATAAGTGAGTGAATCAGGTCACTGTATTTTGGCCATAGAAACATGGATAAAATTTTGAAGAAGAACCGTGGAAAAAAAAAAAAAAAAAGAAAACAACATAAGCATTTTTTCTTTTCTGTTCAAAACTCAATGGGTTTGGATTCCAAAGGAATTTCTTGTGCTTTCTGAAATGCTGCTAACCTGAGTGCCCGGCATTCATAATCAGCTGTGCCTCCTTCTTTCTATTCTGACCTTCCTTGCTCAGTTTCCAGTTGCAACAGGACAGATTCTGGCTTTTCAAAATCATCTCACTGAAGTTTTGTGGTGAGGAATGGCTAGAAAAAGAAAGATGTCTTTGCTTCTGGAATACATCACTAAACCAAATTTTCTTATATTCACTTCAACCAAAGCCAAGTTTTTCAGCTTTTCATTAAAAAACCACATTTTAAAATTGATCAGGAGGCCTTAAAATGAACATTTCCAGAATAAACAATCTTATTTTCCAGATAATACTTTTCAGAAAAACTGGAATTTAATCCTGTAGCTACTCATCCATTAACTAAGATCCCCAGGAAAACTTCTCAGCAGGCTTTGTACAGCTCTGGGCTTGGGAAATGCAAGTTCTGCTTCCTGTGTGATAATCCTGTGCAAATCAAGTGAGGGGTGTTTGTGTTTCCCTCAATGGGGAAAAGACGTGTCTGCATCTGGAGTGCAGTTGGAATCTATTGATGAAAAGCCCTGGGCAGGACTGGGTTACGTTAACTGTAGGCACAGACTGTGTTCATGTGGCAAATCCACCTGCAAGAGGCAGGGAGCCTTCAGGATGGGAATGACAAGTACCAGCCCTCATTAGGCAGAGCAGAGGTAGGTACTAATTACCCTGGAGCTGCAGTCAGGTTGCATGGGTTCCTGCCAGTGTGCGAGCTCTGTTCTGACTTGCTTGTTGATTCCTGCAGATCAGCAGTGAAAAAGGTGTCCGGGCCTGACACATTTGGGATGACAGCAGGTTGGAGCATTGGCTTTGCAGCAGTGCATCTTTCCTCCACACTGGCTTTCCATTGGCTCCATACATTCTAGGCACTGAAACTGCATCTCTGTGCCCATCTCTGCTCAGTGGCTCTTGTTCTGGAGGCACTGGAGTGATCAGTCATGCTTAATGGGACTTCCTGCAGAACGCAACTACAGACTTTCAACTGTGTTCTTCAATTTACCTAACTAATATTTTCTCCAGTCCTGGATTTTAATTACTGACAATATCATTAATCACATAATTATGGCCTCATCCCATTGTCTTACAAGACTTGTGTGACTACTAACAAGACAGGGGAACACTTTTTTTTCTGTACTTTATTGACTAATTTAATATAGTTGAAAAAAAACCAAACATGTTGGGGATGGAACTCCCAAAACATAACATTTTGTTGACAATGTGCAACATTTAGGTATTTCTGGAGAGCTGGAGAGTAGGATTTTATTTGTATTATTTACATTGGTTTTCACATAAATGCACACCTTTTCAGAACCCAGAAAAAGATCTGCTTGAGTCTGATCATGTCCATTTGAGTTGTCTCACAAGCACATATCAGCATTGTAAAAAACACACATGGGAAGAATGATTTCTCTGGGGAAAAGGCAGTTTAATCATTATGGGTCAGGTAAAAATCCTTTAAGTAGACCATGGGGCATTCTTCCTTTACACATTAACTTCTGCAGAGGACTGAAATCCCAGTGTCAGGCAACACCAAATCCCACTGATGCCATAAACCATTGCAATGAGCATACCCAGATTATGAGTTAAGAATGCATGCGATTGAGTCATGTGAAATGTTTTTTTCTTTCTGGATTGTTAGAGGCTCAGGTCTAATGTTATGGTTTGGGAAAAGGATGGTTAATTCTTCACATCCTGGCTTTTTGTTTAGTTTTGATGCCCCATCCCTGGCAGTGTTCAAGGTCAGGTTGGAGGAGGCTTGGAGCAACCTGGCCCAGTGGAAGGTGTCCCTGCCCATGGCAGAGGGATGGAACTGAATGAGCTTTAAGGTCCCTTCCAACACAAGCCATTCTAGTTTCTGTGAAAACATGCTCTACTGCTCTTTTCCCCGCAGGTTATCTACCATTCTGAGTTATTGTGACCTTCCAGAAAGGATCATGTTTAACAAGGGGCCTCAAAGCTGCTGATCTGATTAAAGCTACCACCTGATTAATTCCTTCCAATCTTTTCCCATCTTTTGATTCCACCTCTTCACTGCCATCAGCATTTATGTTCTCTGTCCAAAGACTCATTGCTACTTGGTTTGCAGCCGGCCTTTGTTGACTGCATGATTTTACTGAAGATTTTTCAATAATTAGTGGTTTGGGTTTGTTTTTTTTTTCTGAGGATGAGGCTCTTGGTGGTTTGTGTGGTTTTATTGCTTTGTTTGCTTCAGAAAATGAAGCTCTGGTTCAGTTATTGCAGAAAACTGGAAGTTGCAACCAAAAGTTGCATGAAGGATGAAAATTAGAAGGCAGACATTCAGTATATTTGGAGTGATTTTATAAATCTCTCAATTTTCAAGCCAGTTTCAGTTTCCAAGCCTGACATGAAAGTTTTAAGTGTTTGTGGTGAGCAGTATTATGCAAACAATATATATTTCAAACACGTGTGCATCCACAAGCCTCTCGTTGGCGCTGTGAAAATATTGCTATTTCTCCTGCAAATAATACCATGTAATATTATCCATACTAGTTTGATGCTCCAGTTTGAGCTTGCTTTATTGTTTTCCTCTAATTTTTAGTTGTGTGGAGATGAACCCTTAGTCATATAATTGCAGAATCATAGAATGGTTTGGGTTGGGAGGGACTTTCAAAGCTCATCTAATTCCAACCCCCCTACAATAAGCAGGGCCATCTTCAACTAGATCAGGTTGCTCACAACCACATCCAGCCTGGCCTTGAATGTCTCCGGGGATGGGGCATCCACCTCCTCTCTGGGCAACCTGTGCTAGTGTTTTACCAACCTCATCGTAAAGAATTTTTTTCTCTCATCCGGCCTGAATCTCCCCTCTTTTAGTGTAAAACCATCATCTCTTGTCTTGTTGCAAGAGGCACTGATGAAAAGTCTTTCCCATGTTTCTTATAGGCCCTTTTAAGAACTGAAAGGCTGCAACAAGGTCTCCCTGGAGTCTTCTCCAGGCTGACCAACCCCAACTCTTAAGCCTGTCTCCATAGCAGAGGTGCTCCAGCCCTCTGAACATTTCTGTGGCCCTTCTCTGCACCCTCTCCAACAGGTCCGTGTCTTTCCTGGTCTGAGGACTCCAGAGCTGGGCTCAGGTCTGCAGGTGGGGTCTCACCATGGCAAAGCAGAGGGGCAGTATCACCTCCATTGACATGCTGGCCACTCTCCTTTAACGCAGCCCAATGCAGGATTGGTTGCCTGGGAAGCAAGTGCACATTGCCAGTTCACATTCAGTCTATCATCCACCAGTATCCCCAAGTGGTTCTCCTTAGGGGTACTCTCAATCCCTTCATCCTCTAGCCTGTATTGATACTGTGGCTGCCCTGACCCAGGTAGAGGACTCTGCACTTGGCCCCATTGAACCTCATGAGGTTCACATGGGCCCACCTCTTGAGACTGTCCAAGTGCCTGTGGATGGCATCCCATCCCTCAGGCTGTCATCTGCACCACTCTTAGTGTCTTTGCAATACTTGCCTTTCCTCCTTGTTATCTCAGACATAGAATCATAGAATAGTTAGGGTTGGAAAGGGCCTTAAGATCATCTAGTTCCAACCCCCCTGCTATGGGCAGGGATACCTCCCACTAAATCATGCCACCCAAGGCCCTGTCCAACCTGGCCTTGAACACCGTCAGGGATGGAGCATTCACAACTTCCCTGGGCAACCCATTCCAGTGCCTCAC
>JASSUY010028397.1:15306-27996 GCA_032466535.1 Forpus xanthops | reverse complement strand
GACCTCTTACTTCTTAGCTGCATTCTGAAACATAGAGAGGCAGCTCTGGTTTTGAGAGTTTGTATCAGTTGTATCAATGGAGACCACATGCTGATGCATTTGCTCTTTATCTCAGTATTACATTTTGCTGACAGTTACCTCACAGATATCACTGCCTGTCTGCTGTCTGTTGGCTGTCTGATACACACATTTGAAAGGCAATCGGGGCTTTCTTGCAACTTTATTAGACTGAATTGAGCTTTGCTCGTCTTGCAATTTCATTTGCAAATCTGAAGGGATATTAAAGCTCCCCTGTGTATTCACTTAGAAAAGAATTTTCATGTGTGTTAAGCTTACACAATGATTTAGATGAAAAATACTTAGGTGAATTTGTTAATTTTGTTCCAGTGAATCACTATTATGGGGTGAATTAATGTCTTCTCTGTACAACCTCTTTACAAGTAGGTTTGACATGATCATCTATATCATGCACTCATGGGGAGATGCTGAGCACCCCAGAAGCTGATCTGACAATGTTCTTACACCATGACTTCTGAAAAAGAAGTACAACTTGAAAGGCAGAGAAGTTAGCCATAACAGTGAAGAACTGTAGAGCCAACAGAGCTTGTCTAATACTTCCACAACAGTTAAGTGCTGCAGGAATTTTTTCAGTAGAAACCTTAAACAGAAATAGATAATGTTGATTGATAGAACTGTTCTGTAGAATATCACTCTAAGAAACTATATTAAAATTTAAGAGCAGCACAAAGCAGATCTTTGACTACATTTTGCTTCCCAATATCAGAATTTCTGTAGGAGAAGCCCTTCCTGCTGTAAGACATCCAGTAAACAATGCTGTCCTCTACTCTTCTTTCCTGCTTGAAGGTCTGGGGGTGAGACTAGAGCTTAATTATGATCTGGAAGATGAACTAAGCACTCATTGCTTAGTTTTGAGGTGCATATTCTTTTGTTGAAGGCTCATGGCTTTTAAAGGAAGATACCAAAAAAACAATTCAATATATTATCAGTTTCATCAGTGCCATCATCCTCCATATCAGAGAGGTTTTAACAGCTTGGCTTGCTTAATTGCAGCACGTTTCACACTCAAGAATAATCTGGGCAATATTGTTAAGTTCACTGCTCGATCATGAGCCTATCTGTATGTTGCATCTCTGCCCTGAGGGCCTCAAGTGTCATGGACCCACCAGGCTCAAAATAATTCACCCTTATGTTGACAATTTGAATCTACCTGAGCCACTTCAATGTTAGCAGCTTTATACACTTGTTGACTATTCTTGCGTTCATCAGTGGCCCAACTCTTAGGTACATGAGTATCTACGTGGCATACCTTGACCACCAGGTTTTGCACCCAGGCAGCGATATCTTGCTACAGTGCAGCAGCCCAGATGGGTTTACCTCTGCATTGCCAGTTGCTCTGCTTCCATTGCTGCAACCACACCCACAGGGCATTTGCCACCATCCGTGAGTCAGTATAGAGATAAAATACTGGCCACTTTTTTCATTCAGCAATGTCTAAAGCCAGTGAATGGCTTTCACCTTGGCAAACTGACTCGATTCACTCTCTCCTTCAGCAGTTTCTGCAGCTTGTCTTCAGGGACTCCATGCAGCTGCCTTCCATCTCCGACTCTTTCCCACAATACGGCAGGACCCATCAGTAAACAAGGCATATTGCTTTTCACTTTCTGACAGCTTATTATATGGTGGGGCCTCTTCAGCATGCATCATCTCCTCCTCTGGTGACATTCCAAAATCTTTGCCCTCTGGCCAGTCCATGATGACCTCTAGAATTCCTGGATGACTGGGATTTCCTATTAGAGCTCATTGTGTAATAAGTGCAGCCCATGTAGCATCGGTTGCATGGTGTGTAGAGGAGGCCGTGCCTTTGAACATCCAGCCCAGCACAGGCAACCAGGGTGCCAGGGAGAGCTGTGCTTCAGTGCCAATCACTTCTGAAGCAGCTTGAACCCCTTCATAGGCTGCCAGTATCTCTTGTTCATTTGGAGTATAGCTGGCCTCAGATCCTCTGTATCCCCAACTCCAAAAGCCGAGGGGACAACCTTGAGTTTCCCTTGGAACTTTCTGCCAGAGGCACTTGTTTTCTTCAACTTTCAGCAGCAACCCCATAATAGAACGATACCCTGAGAGACCAGGCAAGGTGGACAGCTGTTCAATTTAATCTGTCTCCAAAGCAGCAATACCAAAAGCCCATTGGTACCCTTTTGGGTCTTTGAAGTACCCTCTCCTGAGGTAGTTTACGCCAAGGATGCATGAAGCCTCTGGACAAGTCAAAATGGGGTGCTTTTTGCCATTTCCTCCCAGTCAGGCTGATTTCAGCCTCCAGTACAGTCGACTCTTGGGATCCACCTGTCACTCCAGAAACATAAGATGGGTTCCACCCATTGACAAGTTGATGGCATCAGGGTACACTGTGCACCGGTATCTACTAGAGCCTTATACTTCAGTGAGACTGATGTGCCAGGCCATCCGATCCACACACTCCAGTAAATCCAGTTGTCCTCTATCTCCACTTGGGTGGAGGCAAGGCCCCTCTAATAATGATCACAACATTGTTCACTTATGTCTTGTAGACAGGGATTAGTTTTCTTTATCACAGGAGATGGAGTAAAATCAGCTCTTCCACTCCATCTGGGAACCTGCTCACCAGAGATTGAAGCCGCAGCTTTCATGGGATGACCATACTTGACCTTTGTTCTTCTCTTCGGTCCACTCACCCGTTCCTCTAGAGCTGAGGTAGTTTTTCCATTCCACTTCCTCATGTGTTGTCTGTGATACTGCAGGTAAAACCACAGGGTGGCCTGTGGCATATACCTCCTTTATCTTCTCTCTCAAGCAGTAGGACAACTTTTTTTAATACCTGCGTTTGTACATGTGGGGAGCTGGATAGATCAGATAGATTGCCTCTCAATTGTCTGAACTCCTGGGACAGTTTTTCCACATCTGAAATGATGGAAGAGGTGAGATTGTCTTTGAACTCTCAGAGTTTACAAATCATTTCATCCACTGTTGGTGGTACTATGTCATTCCAGGTTATTGCTGTCAGTGAGTGGGCATATGACGATGGTGCACTCCATGTAATTTTCCGCCACATGGGTCATATACATTCTACTTCATCTGGATCTACAGGTGCATTCCCAGCATCCAGCTTGCAATAGATCATCTCTACAATGGCTGATTCCTTCAGCTTTTCCCTAGCATGGACAGGTATTTACGTGTTCAAATTAAATTTTAGGGGATAACATGTAGGTATTTATGCATCACTAGAGAATTTAGTTGCTAGCCATTTGAATGTAAATGGTTTAGCTTTGCTTCTGCTATTGCTAAAACTGTGACAGACATTTTGATGAAGGTTACTTAAAAAAAAAAAAAGTAAAAAAACAAAGAAGCAAACAGAAAAAAATAAAGTTAGCAACTGCTATTCCATCGTTTCTGAGAGCTACTTTTTAAATGAAAAATCTATTTATCAATTCCACAAGCATAAAATTTACAAAGTTATGTTATAGCAACACAGACATATAAAAGTGTTCATGCTTTTTTAAAAGAGAATCAAACTTTCTTTGAAAATTACTTTTCCCTCAATATCAATTTAACATTCCAGTCATCAGCTACACTTTCATCAGAGAATTGAACATTACAGAAAGCATGCTACAATCCTTTAAAAAAATGGTTTACTTACAGCTGTGTATTTCAGTCAAAAAGAATTGCCTGCTTCTTTTTCACTTTAATATGGACAATTAAATTCAGAATTTCTCTTTCCTTTAATATCAGGTTATTTTATTTAGTTGTTTATCCATATAATATTGGAGAAGTTTTATCATAGCTGAAGTTTTGCTTAAAAATCTAATCTGTCTTTGGCACAATGTCATATCATAAATTTGAGTTTGAGTTTTCTGAAAAAAAATCCTGTCTCTGTAGTGCCTGGATTCTGTTTGATAACTTTAAGAACCTTTTCACATACTAACTAAATACTAATAAAATTAAAATCTCCAAAACATTGTTGACTATTGCTCTGGTTTTAATTTCCTTAGCCAGTGTTCTTTTCAGGCTGATCTTTATTATAAAACAACAGAGAATTTGAAGCTCTGTAAACACTCGATTTTTAGCATGGACTAGTGGGAGGCGTCTTCATAATATATGCAAATCAGGTATCAGCCATTTCAAAACTTTAATAAAATTTTCAAATTTTAATATAATCCATGTAGACATTCAGATCTGCTATCAAATTGTTGTCCCATTGGGCAACTCATAGGTGCCTGATTCAAAGGGAAAGAGTTTTTCAAGTTTTCCTAGTTGTTTTTAAGATTGTTATAAAGTTTTTCTGTTTTTCTACAGCACTCAAGCACCACCCAATAAAGAGACTATTTCAGTTTATCAGTAAGGTAAAGGTTTTCCCCCAGACATAAAAAACAAACAAAGATAACACAGGAAAAAGACAGAAACAACTTCCAATATTAATTTGCCAGGAGTCACAAAAGGTTGAGATACAGAGGAGATATGAACTTCATTTTCCCAGCTACATCAGGTCTCCAAGAAAGACACAGTGGTCTGTAAATTCCATTTAAGAATGCCCTGTGCACCCTCCATCTTCAAGAGGAGTAACCATTATGAAATCTGCTAAATTCAGAATATTTCTTTGAATTGCAAAACTTTTAGTTCCAGAACAGAAACACACACAATGCAGGCACATTTTATTACTTACATGACAATATGGTCCTATTGTATCTATATGCTTGTGATGCTAATCAGGTAACAGGTAACCAAAAAAGTCTTTCTAATATTATCTGTAGAAACATTCTTCTGCTACACATAACAGACCAGGCTAAGGGTTTAGAGAAAGCACAGATCTGTTTCTCCCCATAAAAACAGTAATGCTAACACTATTAATGGTGATAATAAGGAAACAAATTAAGGTTTTCTAGGTTTTAAAACCATAATTACTTTTGTCTAACTTATATGGACTTTTTTTAATGGATTATGCTCTATCAAGTAGGAAGCAACTTTTTTTTTCTTTTTTTTGTTAAGTGGGAGCATGTATATTATTACAGGGGTTTCTTAATCAATATGACTTTACATATGACATCTGTAAGGCACTCGCCTTTGCCTGTTTGCTTATTATAACAAAGAGATTTTTTTAAGCAGTAAAAGGATCTTTTAAACTTCACTGTACTTGAAGTATAGTATATAATTTATAATATATAACCAAAATGAAATGAAATAATTTTTCCATACCTGAAACTCTGAAAAAGTGGTAAGATACCTTAGTATCACAGTAATGTTTCTGCCTGTGTAAGACTACTAATGATGACACAATGGTTTTGTAGATGAAGTTCTCTATCTGTGTTTCAGTCCTGTGATCTAATTGCTAGCTTCATGAGACGTCAAACTATCCATGAGCAATTACAAAAGGTCTGAAGTCAGTGAGATTAGATGAATTTCAAAAGAGCAAGAAATGAAAGTCACCCTGTAATCTCTTAATCAGCATCTTCTAACCTAAGAAAAAGACACTAATTCCAGCTACTTCCTCATTGAAAATAATTTATGAACATTTTCCTTACTAACATATAGCAACTCTAATTAATGACCTCAGGTGACCTTTATTTTCTAAGTAGAAGGCTTTGGGTCTAGGATAAGCAGCAAACTTGTACAATTTTTTTGCCGGTGTCAAATATAAAGTTCAAATACAGAACATTTCAAAGCCACAACCCATAATGAGTAAAGAAATCAAATTTCAGAAGCTGTGCTCCTGAATAGCATTACAAATTAACAACTAAAGACATCAGTCAATGAGTGACCTTTAATAAATGTATAGACGTGTTTAATCAAAAAGTCTAAGTGGCAATTCAATGGTTAAAATAGAACATAAACTGTCTTTCTAAGTCCTAATTAATATCCTATTACTTTTAAGTGGAGGAATTAATTTATCTGCAAATTATATAGAACTAAATATTGAACAATATATCAAGGAAAATGTTTTCTGAGAATTAAAGGAAAGTAATTGAAATATGCTTATTTGCTTTTAAAATACAAATTACTTACTTTTAATGTTCCCTTTTTGTAGCTCTCCCCCTCCCTAGTAGCACCTACTTCTTGTGCCCATTCCTCCCATCCACTTTCACTCCCCAGAGCTACAGCTTATACTAAGGTTCCATGAAAAAAATCAATATGATATTAAGTAAAAAGGTACCAAAGATGGAAATAAAATAAGTCAGCTATACGAAACAAAGCTTTGAAATATTCACTCTGTCAGTTCGAAAGGATTCCAAAATTTTGAAAAGCTAACTCTTTTTCATATAGACATTATTCTAGATCTCATATCATCCATCCCACTGCTTGCAGAAAGCCTGCATAAAACTGTATCAGGTGGTCTTTGTGAACAGAAATGCAACTGTGTTGTAACTGATCCATTTGGGACCATAAGGGAATTGAGTGCATAAATCTAGCAATACTGAACACAGAGACGTGAATTTAATAGCAGATATTTCTTCTCTGGTATGGATTAGAGAAAACCTCAAAGAACCTGAACTCCCCACATTATCCTTCCTATGGTCTGAATGAAAAGCCAGGGATATATTATTATTTCAGTTCCCAAACTGGTTAACTTCTTCTTAAATAGGTAGAATAGGCCAGTGAAAGGAAAACCTGAAATTTTCAGTCAGTTCTTTTAAAAGTTCCGCATTTGCTTCCTTTAAAAAAAGATTTCTTGGTAGACTCTCTGATGGAAGTATAAGCAAATTAAACTGAGAGACCCAGCAAGGATGTGAAGAACAGTGATGAGTGGAGGAACAGTAGACATATTCAGTGAAAATCTAACCAGTGAAAATTAGAGCATGCTCAATCAGCAGCTCCTACGACTAAAAATTACTGGCCCTGTTGTGAAAACCGTTGCAAAAAGTCAGCAACCAAAATTCTTTCACAGGCCATTAGACTGTGAAATAGGGGATTATTGCCTACAAGGGGAAGGGATTTTTTTACAGGATGAAGGGGAAAAGAGGATTTGTGGACTGTGTAAAAGTTATTATGGGATGTTTCTAGTGAATTGTGGGAATGTTCAAAATTTTTTATGGGATGCTTAAGGGAAGGACTGAAAATGAAGGGTGACCAAGGTGAACTGGAAAGGAACACATGAAAATAGAGAGGAAATGTGACAAAACCAGTCTCATGTGAACCTGTTGGCAGATTTGTCCTGATCACAAAAAGCAGGAACAGGTTCAGGCTGTTTGTGAGACTCATGTTTATGCGAGGCCTTTGTGTGCCTTTGTGGGCTCCAGTTCAGGCAACATTCTTCATGGTAGTCTGTGATGCCAGAGGCACCTTAGTTCTGTGTGCACATACTGGGAGTAACTGTATCCTTCTGGGGACAGGGAGCTGCAGCAGCTTCTCATACACCAATTGGGACAGGATGGTTCCTCAGGCCTCCTACTCTACTAGGTTTGGCTGCCTCTAGCAATTTCAGAGAGGTTTTTCAGACAGCCATCAAATCCTTTTTTGAGCTTAGAATGTTGAGACTTCAAAGATTTTCCATTCCTGGAGATATTTAAAACCTGACTAGAACATGGCCCTGAGCAACCTGCTCTAGCTGACACTATTTTAAGCAGGGGTTCAGACCAGGTAGTCTCTAGGGGTCACTTCCAATCTCAGCCATTCACACCATGCTCTGACAAAGAAATTTGCCCCTATTTTCCAAATGTCCTAAAACATATGCAGTAGAAATGTAGAAAAGAAAAAAAAAAAACCAAACTTTAAAACTTAAACTTTCTCTATGCTGTGAACCATGTGCCTCTGCAACAGCATTCAAGAAATATTCCCAACAAATAATGTTAGACTGTAGGCCTTCAGAGCTGCTTAAGATTCAAGCAATTAAATATGTAGAAAAATCTTGAAAAATACAATATAGACATCTAGAGCAGAATCGGTAGAGACAGATACAATGCAATCAAATTCTTCATTTAGGGCTAGTAGAAGACAATTTAAAGGGGAAAAACTAAAACCAGAAACAATTATCAACATAAAGTACAACATGTTTGTGGCAAAACATTGCCTTGGTGGAGAAACTGATGCTTTCAAAAACAAAAATAAAATAGTTCTTTGTAAAACTTCAACTCTTAAAATATTTATATTCCACTTGAACAGACTTGTCTAATAAAACACTTCAAGATCAAGAGAAATCACTGAGGCATTTAGTCTTCCTTTGCAGATTCCTCAAACTAAACAATATACCAAATTACTCCTATACTTGCATCTGTAATAAATGGGTTTGATTGAATTGCACCTTTCACAAGAAACATCCTAGACTGATCTGGAAATATCAAGAGGTGGAGAATGCATCATTTCTCTAGCTAAACAATTCTGATGTTAATGCCAACAATAGTAAAGATGTGTGCTTTATTTCTAACTTGAATTAATTTGGTTTTAACATCCAGCCACTAGTTCTTTTCTCTGATAGGTGAAGAAGTCTTCATATCCAATATTTTCTCTCCATGAAACTTAACAACCGTAAGCTAATAAAGATGATGGTGTAATATGCAGACAAAAATACTTAATAACTTTAGAGAAAATTTAAGAAATAAAAATAAAGAAAACCAAATAAAAGCTCCTGGATGTTCTTCCTAACGCCGCCTTCTTCACCATCTTCTAACACTTGCAACAGTTAGCATTTGCAATCTTTTTACCATTTTGAGGAATTGAGGGGTTACTGCTTAAAGACATCACACTATTGTTGAAATCAAAAGCGGTCAAAACTGCATAGTTCAGGCAGGTCAGAACCATTACATAAATCTCAGATATGCTTGAGTATGAACATAAGATTACTACTTCTATATTGCCACAATAAAGGATTTTTTCTCAGCGCTAGCCCCAAAATCAAACAGAAGATAAGAAATTCTAGAAGTTACAGATTAATTGTTCCTTTCCTTCTTTCAGCTGGATGTGAAAAAACTGTATTAAAAATGATTAAACAAAATTTCTTGAGGTATGTGCCTCATACAGGTGCATGAAGTACTTACAGGAAATCAGAAATGCTTTTCCATGTCCATCACTGATCTTACTGAATTTTGAAAGCAGCCAAAAGTATTCAGGGCCAAAATCAAAGAAAAATTTTATACCTCTACAGCACCTTGCTTCCACCATTTGGGCATTGCTCTTGTTCCTTTAAAATTTTTACAAACATAAAGGAGGAAAAACAGAGCTGTAGTAGGCAAAGGTCTCCAGGCTTCCATTACAAATTCAAATCCACAAGGAAACACTCAGGCCAGCCTACTCCCAAACTTCCCAGAGCAGCCTGACAGATGCCTTAGCTGCATCACTTCTCAGTTTCTCTTTTTCTTCCCACTCTTTTTCTGCCTTTCTAGATGGCTTTGAACTGGTGACAATGAATGATCTTCTGCTATGTGTCTGATTTTGAACAAAGGCCAAATAGCTTTTTATTGTTAGGAGCTTCTAAGTTTTACTGTGTAAGATAATAACAGTAGAATGATTTAGAGATCACCCAAATATTTTACTTAATGATGACTGTTACTGGGGTCCAGTAAGCTGTTATCGACGCATTGTTATATTCAGTGAAATGTAATTAATCATTATATCACTAACCAGAGCCAATGGTTATAACTTTGAGGATCTTCCTTCTACCTTCACATGGAACAACTTGCACTGGTTTCACATTTAACCTAACAGGAGGCTGTTAACCTATAAGCTCTACATTTGTAGGAAAGTATACTGGGGTTTTGCCACTTTAATTCAATTGTATTTCAGTAGTGAAATATACATATGTTACTCTCTGATTGGAAAAACATCCTTGTCAAACTTTGGACATATAACACTATCCAACAAAAACATAAAAGAAATAGAAAAAAAAGAGATATATTTTCTTTTACTCAAATACAAGGAGAGTTATTCTGAATGACCCTCCTAGCAGCAGCAACCTTATAATTACTTTGCTGAGAAAGCAAATTAAAGTGTGTTAAAGAACTATACTTACCTACCAATACAGTGATATCTTATTTTTCCTTAAATCACTAGCTATTTAAGTTCTGTGGTAACTGATTATAGTCACATTGAAAAAAAAAAAGGGGGGAGGGGGAAGAGATTAGAAAAAGCCTCAGATCTCCACCTCTGTTGTGGTGTTGAATGTTTACATAAATACCCTTAAGGATCTTGGTTTAAGGCTCTTTCAATATCCCTAGAGAGTAAAATATTGAGATGCAATTCCTTATCTTTGAGGTTTTTTTGTCTTTTTTTTTTTTTTTTCATGTTGGAGCATTCCAGTTTTCACCTTGATGTTTGATTTATCCTTAGTCTCCTGTCTAAAGTTTCTTACTAGACCCCTTCACAAGAGAATGTAGATGTAAGGGCAGGAGCATAGCAGACAAATCCTTGAGAAGAAAAGTTAAAGCCGCCATGTATGAGTACTGCTGGACATTTTTCCTATGGTAATGTTAAAACAAAACACAGATTGCATCCTACTAGCTCAATTCAGTCAAATACATAATGTTTTCCTGTCTGAAGTATAGCATGAACAAATAGAATCACATCTGCACATATATCTCCTGAGTAGTTAGTTCTCTAAAGGTCAGGCTCAGCTGTAAGCCAAGTTTTTTTGTCATTGTCTCTATCACATTCACATCTTCATTTCAAAATTGCAGTAAATTTTAATTTACAGGCTGACTTCAGCCTAGTGTTTTGTGTCAACAGGGTGCCTTAAAATTGCGACATCAAGATCTTGTGTGTATAGATTCCATAACCAGACTGTCAGCCCCAGTCTAACTTCTTTGGATATATTTTCCTATCATAACATATGCATCAAAAGCTACTTGTTTGCTTGCATCACCAAACTACCAATTAAAGGAACACTGGTTTTGTCTATTGTACCAAAAGTCACTAAGTAGTCAGAGGAAGGCATTTTGCTACTTTAGTTGCGCATATATATGAAAACACAAGAACGAATATGATTTTAGAATAAGATATTGAAAGACTAAGTTAGTATGAAAATTTCTCAGAAGGTCTGTGGTATGAGAGATCAAGACAATCACACGGAAAAGTAAACCATGAAAAATTCATATTGAAAAGCTATGGCTGGCTGATGGAAATCAAGTTCCACCAGTTTTAATTACTTTATCTCCACTGCATCAAACTCACTAATTATAGCTCCAAGAACTGACTCATAGTCTTTTTTTTATTTTTTTTTCCCTGAGCTGAAATGGTCTAAATTTATCCTGGAATGATTGGGAACCTCAGGGTTCTTATTAACTTCAAAGGAGCTGGGAATTACCAGATTATTTTTTCAAAAAAGAAGGGAAGAAAGGAGCAGAAAGTATCCTCTGAGTCAATCAGTGTCAGCAACAGTGGTTAAAACCAGTTCTCCTTGGCATTCAGGTGACCTAGATGTCCAAAAGTCTGCCAGAAAATGGAGCAGTTTCAGCTAATATCAGATCCCAGCTACCACAGATACCATCAGAAAACTAGAATCCATTCATCTAGGACTATAACTTAGGGAAAAGAGATAATAATGCCCCCAAAATTGAGAAGTATTATTTCATAGAACCATAGAATAGTTAAGGTTGGAAAGGACCTAAACATCATCTAGTTCCAACCCCCCTGCTCTGGGCAGGGACACCTCCCACTAAACCATGTCACACAAGGCTTAGTCCAACCCGGCCTTGAACACCACCAGCTATGGAGCATTCACAACTTCCCTGGGCAACCCATTCCAATGCCTCACCACCCTTACAGGAAAAAATTTCTTCCTCAGATCCAATCTAAACTTCCCCTGTTTAAGTTTGAATCCATTACCCCTTGTCCTCTCACTACAGTCTCTCATGAAGAGACCCTCCCCAGCATCCCTATAGCCCCCCTTCAGATATTGGAAGGCTGCTATGAGGTTTCCTCACAGCCTTCTCCTCTCCAGGCTCAACAGCCCCAACTCTATCATCCTATCTTCATAGGGGAGGTGCTCCAATCCCGTGATCATCCTCGTGGCCCTCCTCTGGACTTGTTTCAACAGTTCCATGTCCTTTTTATGTTGAGGACACCGGGACTGCATACAATACTTCGAGTGAGCTCTCACAGGAGCAGTGTAAAGGGGCAGGATCACTTCCTTTGACCTACTGGTCAAGCTCCTTTTGATGCAGCCCTGGATACAGTTGGCTTTCTGGGCTGCAAGACCCCACTGCTGGATCATGTTCATTTTCTCATTGACCAACATCCCCAAGTCCTTCTCCTCAAGGCTGCCCTGAATATCTTCTCTGCCCAACCTGTAGCAGTGCCTAGGACTGCTTGACCCAGGTGTAGGACCTTACACTTGGCATGGTTAAATTTCATCAGGTTGGCATCAGCCCACCTCACAAGCTTGTCAAGGTCCCTCTGGATGGCATTCCTTCCCTTCAGCCTACCAACCGAACCACACAGCTTGGTGTCATAAGCAAACTTGCTGAGGGTGCACTCAATCCCACTGTCCAGGTCACTGATGAAGATGTTAAACAAGACCATTCCCAACACCAATCCCTGAAGGACACCACTCGTTATTCGTCTCCAGCTGGACATTGAGCAATTGACCACAACTCTTTGCATCCGGCCATCCTGACAGTTCTTTATCCACCAAGTAGTCCACCTATCAAATTGATGACTCTCCAACTTAGAGACAAGGATGTCATGTGAGATAGTGTCAAATGCTTTGCACAA